>AYEL01068822.1:0-20087 GCA_000484575.1 Olivierus martensii | reverse complement strand
GTTTTACACGGTTTCAGTTTGCACGATTTTTCCAGGAACGTATCTACCGTGTAAATCGAGGGCTGAGTATATTTTAATATAAATGAAAATCTGTAATAATTTATTTAATCTTTTATTGAAAAGAAATAATGAGTAAAATAATTATTTATTATCTTATATCTGACCGTAAAATATACCTTAAGAGAGTTTCTTCTCTTTCTGGTTTCTTTCCTTTAAAATAATTCTGGATGGATCAAAAATGAAGCGATAGTAATGAAGAGTCTCGGAGAGTGAGAGAGAGCGAGTGTGTGTGTTCGACTGTCCCTTTATATTTTTGTTTTTGGTCCACCCAATCTCATCAGTAGAAAGAGGTTTGAACTCATTTCTGACCTTATTTGGTCAAGTTGCACCTCCTCTCTTCCACAGAGATTGGCAGGTGAACCTTATTGACAGGATAATTTACAATATTGTTTTTCCTCAGATCTCCAGACCTGGATTTGCAGCTGTTTGTAATTTGATTATTGTTTCTTCTCTCAAGGCATTGTTGATGGATTGTTTGACAGTTATAAAATTCTTCCGCCTCCCCTCCAACCTAAAGAATCATTTACAGTTGTGGAGTTGAACTCTTGCGGTTTTCAATTTTAAGTTTCAGGTTATATATTCAGGGTGGGCCAGCAAATGGGCCAGAACTTTCAATTCATGGCCATGGCCCACCCGGGCCCACCCGTAGTTACGTCCCTGCATACAACCGGTATGTACTGTACTTTAACTTTTTCTTCATTGTAATAATAATTTTAAATAAATATTAAATGTAATTATACAGTACTATACATACTATTTATTGTTCCACATTAAGTAGATACATTCCAGCCCCCAACTCCCGTCTTCCCATAGGATCTTAACTTCAACTTTTGCACCAATTTTTGTGAACGTAACCCCCGCGAATGTTGAGGCCCTACTGTATATGATATTTATTGATATTTTACAATAATTTTTTATATATAGATAACCCTCAACTTATGATCAAGTTTTGTTCCAAAAATTTCAAATGCTGCTGCCATGAATCAAAAATGGTTGGAAATCAGAAATGCTCAAAATTTATGAATTTTCCAGTACCAATATTTGTTTTACTTTCTACTTTATCATAATAAACTTAATGAACATAAAAATACAGGAATCAACACAAAAAGGATGCTTCCTGTACATAAGGCTGTTGGGTCAGAGAATCGAATCCAGGTCTAGTGAACTGACTGATAACAGAATTTATTGATGAAATCACTGTGATAAGTATGAGTTGGTCATAAGTCAAGGATTATTATTATTATTTCTCTCATAAGAAATATTATTCATTGTAAAATTTTAGAAATAAAATAAATGTATAATTTTCATAATCAATAATGCATTATCATAATTTGCATTTGTATGATTTTTTTCAGTACTTTATCAATATTTACAAAATTATATTAAAGACAAATAAATAATTTCTATTAAAATAAATTTCTTAAGGGTCCAATGGGTTTACATGGAGATCCTGGAATTCCTGGAAAAGATGGTAAAACAGGATTCAGAGTAAGTATCTATAATGATAATTAAGTAAAATAAGTTATTCAAAACTTTGATTTACAATATTAAAATTTTAATAAAGTATGTAAAATTTTAATTGTAATGTACTATGAATACAGCATGATGATAAAGTCCTGTACCAGTTTTAAATTTTAATAACTAAAACTATATAAATATTATTGAACTATTTAATAAAAATTATATGAAAATTAGTCTTAAAATTTTAAGACTAACTTTCATATAATTTTTGCTAAATAATTCCATTATTTATATATCTTTAGTTATTAAAATTTAAAACTGGTACAGAATTTTATTATCACTAATAATAGATAGATAATAAATAGAAGAGATAAAGAGATAATAAAATAAAAATTCTCTTTTATTTATTATCTATCTATTATTAGTTTATATTTTTTGAATATAATTAATATAATTGATATAAATATAGTCAGATCAATATAATTTATGTGGTAGTTTATAAATACATTAATTATAAATTTTCAATAAATTAACTGATTAAAAATAATGGCATAACAATTTCCTTATTAATGATGATAGCCACGAATAAAGAAATTTAGATTTTAAAAACTGAAAAATAAGAAAATTTGTATATACATTATATATCCTGAATTTGCAAATACAGGGTTTAACATTATTATAATGTAAAATGTTATTGATTAGACCAATTAGTATTGTCTTTTATTTCAGTACAGGTATACTCTGCTATAGCATACTAATTGGGATCAAAAAATATATTTGTTAAACAAAAATAGAGTGGCCATAATTAAAGAGGTGTTTAGAGCCTGATAGCCAAGATCTGTTGGGTCAAACTTAGCCAAATTTAGTTTACATATTTTCCAGACTATGGGAATTTGATTTTGATAAAGAAAATAACTATTTCTAAAATATGTCACTAGGGGGAAAATGCTGCTATATACAGAGTTAAGATGATGTAATAAAGAAAACAAAAGATCACAGTTGACAATAATTCTTCTGATTCAGTTACAAATATAAGTCAATATGTTGCCATTGCACATTTTCCTAAAACTGCTTTCTGTGAATTGCATTTTACACTGCGAAATGCAGCAAATCTCCACAGATTTGTCTCTTATGAAGCATTTTCAGTCCTTTAAAGTTGCTAAATTGTCCATGTGTCCTTGGTAAACCAAGTTTTTCAGATACCTCCACAATCAATAGCCACTTGGCCACTTTGTAGGGAATACATGACTAATTATTCAGTCTTCAATGAAATGCTGTCATAGGATTTATTGCACTGTCATCCTATGTGAAGAGGTGCTCCATCCTATATAAATAAAGTTGTGTCAAAACATCCATGCTTTTGGAGTTGTGGAATAATGAAATTGAGCAGATTTGTTGATTTCTCCCTGCAATGACAGAACAGGTCACTGACCCTGTTGGTTTAAATTCTTCAAAAAAATACACACCAATTATGAACAAGGCAGTAAAGCCACACCACACTATAATGACTTTCAGTGGATGTAAGAGAATCTGCTCAAATGCATAGGGATTCTTAATAGCCCAAGTCTAACAATTGTGTATATTGACAGAGCCATTGAGATAAAAATAGGCCTCATTAATCCATAAGATTTCCAAAACCATGCATTGTTCATTTCCATCTGAGCTAGGAATAGATGAGAAAATTGCAAGTGAGTTTCTGCATCATTTGGAAGCAGTTATTGGACTTGGGTCATCTTATAAAGAAAAAACTTCAGCACTTTGTACAAACTTTTCCATACAGTTGAATATGGCATATCCAGTTGTCTTCATATTGCCATGCATTGCTACATCCATGTTCAGCATACATAACTTCCATTATGGCAGTTGCAGTATGTTCAAGTTCTTCATTTGATATCAGTTTGTGTCCTCATCCTGTTGCACTTTTAAAGATCCGGTTTTTTCGAAGCATGAGATCATTTTTTACAAATTTATGGGGTCTATATACAATAATAAAACATAAGCACTATATGCAGTAGAGAATAACTCAATAAACATCGTTTATTTTTCAGAACTAACGTTTTCGGTATCTTCTGCCATCTTCAGGTTCTTATTCAAAACAAACTTGAACGTTAATCATTCTTTTTACAAAAGAATTCAGAGTTCTAGAACTATTTAAATGTAAAGATAAAATAAACATAAAAAACGAAAAACAAAATACACATCGTTACCATGGTTACCCTCTTTCATCATCTATCAATCAGCATGGGTAAATTAATTTATAAAAAACAAATAAACAAAAGTAAAAATAAATTAACATTGTAACATACAGTTTGTATCCAAAGTTGTATTACAATAGTCTATCAAAAACGTATAACTTATACACAAATCAGTCTATTTCTTAACGCTCTAGATTCTCTAATGCATATTTCCACGAATCGGGTAGCTCATTTACCTTTTCGTTCACCAAGCTCTCTTTATTCTGCCTTCTTACTATCTCTAAAGTCTCCATTGTATATGCATGTGTTTTTTTCTTGATGGTTCTTATTACCTTAGCTTCATCCCAACCTATTCTCGTATCATTTGTATAAGCCTCTATAGATAGTGCCATATATAACTTACCTGTTGCGATGTCCTTTTTATCAAATAATCCAAATTTTTTTAGCCAAATTATAGCCCTTGAAACTTTTAATTAAAAGTTACCATTAAAAGTTTCAAGGGCTATAATTTGGCTAGAAAAATTGGGATTATTTGTATTTTTTATGTTCCGCTACTCTTTGGCTCAAGTTCCTCGTTGTTATTCCTATGTATGACTTCTGTTGATGCGTGCTCATATTCTCAATAGGTATTTGTATATGCCAGCCTTCTCATAATCATTAAGCAGGTCTTTTTTGTTTCTTAAAATATTGAAGATTGTAGGAGGGCATAAACTTGTAAGCCTCTTAGTATCCTTCTTTGCTATTCTTTTCAGAAAGTTGCAATTTCTTAAACCATGTGGTACAGGCATGTAGTTTTAATTTGGCTAGCGTTACTTCGGCTTGTCTGCAGATTCTCGGTACTATTAGTTTTCTGTCTAAGGCTTTTCATTGTACGATTATACATGCTCAAAATGAAGGACTTCGTATACCCGTGCTGTATTCCAATTCTAATAATGTAGTCCACTTCATTACATAAGTCTTCTTCACGCATACTATACATTATGGCTCTTCTAAAAAAGTATCTAAAGGCAGCTTTCTTGTAAGATATGGGGTCATTTGACCATCTTGGTATTAATATTCATAGGACGGTTGGTTCATAGGACGGTTTTCGATATAATATATATATTAAAATTTTAATAAATATCATTTAAAAAACTTCATCTAATTAGATGCAATATTTTCCAATTCTCTTATATTCTTAAGATACAAGTTCTATGTTATTCAAATGAAAGAAAAAATAAGAAATATTAAATACTAAGTAAATTTTTGACTTCTCTATATTCAAAAACCTGTGAACAAGAAATTTGAATAAAAACTAATATTTGTCTATTTCTAGGTCTGAGCTTTTGAAAAATTATAAAATCTCTTACTTATAAATTTCCTATGCATCATTAAAATAAACAATAATAAATAAAAAAATGGGTTTCTTATTATTACAAATATTAATCCTGCAAACTATTGGAAAACTGGTAAAAAATTATGTATAGAATTGAGATAAATATAATTAATATCAATCATTAATATTTCATACAATCTATGAATTTTCCTCATTAAAATTAAAGTTTTTTATTTAAATATCTAAACATTAATTTTATATTTAGTACTTTAAAATAAATGTAAAATAGCTAAATACAAAAGTGTAATTCTTTGATTTAAATATGAAATATATTTATAATAAACATATTAAATAAACTATATTAATCTTTGTAAATATTGATTGAATAACTTAACTTAATTCATTTCTCAATAGAAAACTGCTAGAACATCTGCAAAAAAGTGCTTTGGTGATTTGCATTGAATAACTTAATATATTCTCTTTCATTGTTTTAATGGATAAAGAAAAATTTTATTTATATGAGGGAAAGCCAAAAAGTTTTTATCTTCATCATGATGCAGATGTTCTAGGGATCTGAAATTCGATCCTCCAACTCTTCCTTCTTTACATATCCACTCTTGGGATCACATACTTCCCTCACAGTTACGGAATAGTTATTTCTCTCTGATTTTTATAGAAATCAGATTTCTATAAAAATCAGAGAAATCATTACTGATGGAGATGATCAGCTTTCCACAGTAATGATCCTCATCATTGAAGAAACTTCTCTGTAAATGTTTTTTCATATTTTGAAACAGGAAGTCTAAGATGCCAGGTTATTGTCAATCTTTTTTGTAAGTAATCTGTCAATATGACACTTTTGCTGTTCTAAAACATAGACAACATGACCTTGTTCGATGGTCTTCTCTTGGGTCATTCTGTAGACTGGTGCAACCACATTTGAATTTTTGTTTCATCCTTTCACAGTTCATATGATTGACATTCCTCATCATACATAGCTGATATCTCTTTATCGATTGTTTGTACAATTTTCTCTTGAAGATGAAGGAATCATATCATGACTTGATACTCAATTTTGCCCAGCATGGTATCTTCTACTATCACATTTCTAACTCCAGTTAAACAGGATTTATCAAAATAAAACAAAAGATATTCATATTAATAAGACAGTAACTTATCATTGTTTATAGTTACAGATCTAAAGAACACATACAACATGAAGATATAAGAACTTTTTGGTCTTCTCTTGTATAATCATATATAGTATTTTGAGATTTTTTCTCTTCCTTTAGTGTTTAAATTCTAGATGTTCAAAATTTCTCTAAATGAAGGAAAAACTTTGAAAATCTAATTTATTCAGAAATATAGTCTAAAATATTTATTAAATATAGAAGATTTATTTCTGTATACCAGAAGTAAAGGGTACCATGTCACAAAAATGAAATTAACAGGAGAGAAGTTTAAAGGTTTTTTTTTGTTTTTCTTTATTTCCAGTTTGCTTGTTAATGAATGCTTTTCAATAAACCCTTGTACATTTATTCTTTGGACTATTGACTTTTAAATTATAATACTGTAGGTTTTAAGGTTTATTACTTTTTCAATTTAAAATATATTAAAAAAAGTTTATTGACATAGTGCCATTTACCTTTGAATATCTCTATTATTTATTGAAATAGGACTTAGTACCCTATACCTCTGTGTAGTGTAATGAAAGTACATCAAACTAATAGTATTATTTCAATATTGAAAAAAATGGACATAGTGCCCTTTATCTCTGGCATACAGATTTATAATTAGGATTTGATTAATTAGATCTTCTTGACAAGCATTGTACATTATGTGTATTGATATATTATTAGGATAAATATTCAGTATTAAATATAAACTAAATGGATAACCAAAAAGTTATTTATATTGAATGATAGGCTGTAATTTTATGAAAGAATTCTAGTATCAATAATTATAAAAATTGTTAGGTACACTCATCCCTCGATTTACACGGTAGATACATTCCTGGAAAATTCGTGCAAACCGAAACCATGTAAAACGAGATAAGAATTCATACAAAATAGAAGGATATGTTCAATTAAACTGTAAACTGTGTAAATCTAATAGAAGAATATGTTCAATTAAACTGTAAACCGTGTAAATCGATCTAACCCGTGTAAAACGAGACACAGAATTCATACAAAATAGAAGGATATGTTGAAACCATGTAAAACGAGATGCAGAATTCATACAAAATAGAAGGATATGTTCAATTAAATTGTAAAGATGCAGAATTCATACAAAATAAATATGTTCAATTAAACTGTAAACCAATCGATCTAAAGAAGATAAAGAAAAGTCGAGGATATGTTCTTTATAACTGATCTAAAGAAGATAAAGAAAAGTCGAGGATATGTTCTTTATAACCGTATAAAATGAGAGAAGGATTAAAGAAGAAAAAGGGGATTGGTTCATTAATTTTTCTAGACAATTTAATGCTTATACTTTTTCAATTTATTTTTGAAAATGAAAACATAAGCATTAATTAACACTGAATACGGTACAAAAAACAAATTAACAATATTCCATACAAATAAAAACAATAAAAGAATTCAAGCATAAATAGGCAGGCTGCAAGCCTGAGTTGAGTTTAGTTGAACTGCGAGACTTGGACAGTAAAAGTTAATAGTGAGCGATAAATTGTGAAAGCGAAAGTGGGCTAAGAAGAACTGTGAGTTATTCTGAATTAAAGAAATTGATTAGTGTTGTATGAGATAATTATCGGATTTTGTATTGAATTTAGTTATATTGAAACAAGATTATTTTGTTTTGTGTGTAAATCAATTGGATTATGTAATATAGCTGTATTCACTCTTTATTAATCTCTACAAACTCGTAAACCCACAAAACATATTAATCTCTACAAACTCGTAAACCCACAAAACGTGACAATATGATAGTGTGTAAATAAATTGGACTATACAAAATATAGCTGTATTCACTCTTTACAATTGGACTATACGAAATATAGCTGTATTCACTTTTTATTACTATGTATCCATCTATGAGACTATATGAAATATAACTGTATTCACTCTTTATTAATCTCTACAAACTCGTAAACCCACAAAACATATTAATCTCTACAAACTCGTAAACCCACAAAACGTGACAATATGATAATCTTTTTTAAATTTATAAATGGCATAATGCAAAACAATCAAAATAAAACATAAATATATGGCATAATGCAAAAAACAATCAAAATAAAACCCAAAAAATTTTGTAAATGGCATAATGCAAAACAATCAAAATAAAACCCAAAAAAAATTTTTTTGTTTTCATTTAAAAACCGTGTAAATTGAGTGCCGTGCAAATCGAGGACTAGGTATATATCCTTCCAACCTTGTATTATTATGTTTTTAGTGTTTAATAATAAATAATTATTTTATGCATTAACTTATTTGAGATGTTTGGTTCTTCAACTGGAACACCTCAGTCTGGGCCCAACCCCCTCTCCGTTGTCCCTCGTCTGGATGAAGTGCAGCAGTTGCAATTAAAGTGTATTTCATTTCTTTCTGCCCAGTATAAGGCATAACAAAATGCCTGAAGAAACGACTCCATTAATAAAGTTGAATTACTAATTATTTAATTTTTACAAACAAAATTACAAAATAGAAGGTTAATACTGAATTAAACAAAAGGTTATACCACCTAGAATTTCCGTCACTAAACATAAAAAAGTCGACACCATAATCCAAACAAAAAGTCATTCACTAAGACAGCACATCTAAAAGTTTCTGAAGTTCGATGAACACACATGCGCATCAGGACGGGAACAAACACACCCTCTGGTGTAGCCTTATTTAAAAAGGGATAAAATTTACATAGAATCAAAAAAAAAACAATTAACTGTTCACAACTTGTTACATTTAAATTTCTTTCAAAATTATTAATTAAATCCTGTAACAATCCAGTCAAACTTTTATCCATTAAAACGTCCAACGGCATTAACACATGATAATAAACAATCAAGATGGCTGCCTCCACAACATAGCGGCCTCCACGACGAAACTCTGGTAAGCCTAACATCATTCTTTTTTCTTTCTTCAGTGATTCATTTCTCACATCTTTACATATTTAATAATATATCTTATTGCCTGCTTTATTGTAAATAATATTAATTTGTTTTTGTATATTATGCTTTTGTTATACAATTTAAATTAAATTACATAGTATCAAATAAATGAACAATTTAGAATTTGTAATGTATTCTATAGGTTTATAAAGTGCCGAAGTTGGATTTTACCAAAAGTTGACGAACTGATTAGCTGCTGCTCCAGAGTGAGAGTTGAAAGCTTTACCATGACAGATCTTTCCCCCTATAAAGGAGTCTCTATGATTGACTGATTATGTACAGGATCAGTTCAACAACTGATCAATTACATCCCTCAGTTGTCTGAGTTTTGCAAGATTCCCTTCACTTGCTGCAAATATGCAACATACTTCACTTTCAGATTGAGTCCAATATGATATTCCATTGGAAGGCTTCCATATGGGCACAGTGAAATAGATAGTGCAGCACAACACCATGCCACACTCCACAGCTATAGCTTCCATCACCAATTCCCATGATGGAGTGATAATAAAGGAATCTGCCTTGATCTGTTAACACTTTTGGCCATTCAATACAGGTATCCCTCATATAGCATGGTCGATAGGTTTTTAAAAAACACCATTTTTGTAAAACCTAGTTGTATGAGATCCAGAGCCAACACAAAAAGGAGAGTTATGTTTCGAAACAAATTAAAAACAAATAACTTTCTTTAATTCCACATAATAAACTTAATAAAGGAAGAAAACATATATACCTAAGATCCTAAAAAAACAATATATGTAAAACAAAAGAATTAGAAAAGTATACAGTCTATGTAACATTCATTTAATAATTATATCTTCTTTACCACTATTCAGTTAAAATGAGAACTTTTTTTTTTAATAATATCAACTTCTGAATATCTTTCTGAACTTTTTTCTGCATTTAAAGTGTATCTTCTGCCCTCTTTACAAAATCTGCAATATAACCTGCTACAAAACAACCATTTCTTGACACACATTCAAAAATATTTATGAATAAATAAGTTTTTTTTTATTTCACATTCCTTTATTGAAGAATAAAAACTTACTTTTTGTCCAAGAACTAAATGTTGGGAACATAAAATATTTAATGTTCGTCAAATAACTCAATTACAAAATGAATTCAATTTCGAACCAAAATTGAAAATAGACTGCATATTGTCCTCTCACGGTAAACTAGTAAAATTTTAGCAAAGTATTTACCAATGATTGCATTTTGTGTGTGTATTGTGTCCATAGTGTGGATTTACAAGAATTAAAGAAAATGTTTTGTATTGTAGGAGAATAAATGTTATTTTCTAAATGTGTTAAATAAAAATCATGTTGTAGAAGTACCATGTTATATGAGGGTTTCTGCAATTTTCAAATTGTGTTAGAGCAAAATTGTGTAATAGGAAGAATACTGTAGTCATCATCAGTCAAACATATACAGTATTCTATTGATAGAACATAATTCAAAAATACAAATTGCAGTAAAAATTATTAAAAATTAAATTGTTAAATATAAATAAATGCACAAATATCAAAATTTTTGTACAAGCAATTTTGAATCATTGTAAGTCAATTCAAAATTGCTAATGTTATTTGAGACAA
Organism: Olivierus martensii; assembly: GCA_000484575.1. Lineage (NCBI taxonomy): Eukaryota > Metazoa > Arthropoda > Arachnida > Scorpiones > Buthidae > Olivierus > Olivierus martensii. The sequence continues at coordinate 9,338 of AYEL01068822.1, read as the reverse complement.
CTTTGAGAGATTACTGTACTTGTATATTAGTGTTTTACATTAGTATAAGATTTTATAAATATATTCATTAAATTCAGTCCTATATAAATTAGGAAGAGAAGCAGGATGTGCTCGAGGAAAAGGAGGTTCAATGCATATGTATTCGTCTAATTTTTTTGGAGGAAATGGAATTGTAGGTGCACAAGTAAGTGTTTTTTTATTATCTAGATGGAAGATCAATAGCTTTCATCAGAAGGATTTAGATTAAATCCCAGATCAGATCATGTTTGTGATATTTTCTTTTTCAGAGAGTTTGGGCTTAGCCTGTTGATTTCTATTCATCAGTTTATTGTTTGATTTCATCATAAAGCTATAGTCTGTTTCAAGATCAGCTGATAGCTGAACCACAAAAGATAGGCTTTTATTCAGATGTGATTTGTAAATACCATATTACATCAAATATAAGCCACCCCCGAATTTAAGCTGCAGTAGGATTTTAAAATTGAAAAATCAGAAAAGAAAAAAAGATTTTATAATAGGTATTGAAAAATAAGAAACATTTTTATTTACTTAAATAGGTACTAATATACATAATAAGCTACCGAATAAATTGTAATCAATGATCGTAATACTATGCGTATGCATAGAGTGTAAAGCAAAAGCCCGAACGTTGGGGAATGGGAGATCGGGAGAAATAAGATGTAAAAATATTCGCTTTGAATTTAAGCCACACCCATACTTTACAACTTAAAAATTTGAATAAAAAGTGCGGCCTATATTTGACGTAATACGGTAAATGCACTTGCAACAAATGAATTCACCTCCAGTTTTGTTTTGAGATACATAATGATGAATTGTTTATCGTGATAAAGATATATAGAATATTTATGACGACCTTATTAAATTTATTTTGAGAAGTTAGCTTTTCTTAATACTTTTTAGTTCAGTACTTTTAGTAAATAATAAAAATATGTCTTGTTTATTTTATTCATACTAATTATAGAAAACATTGTGGAAAATAGCTTATTAATAAAGATAAATTAATATCACAAACTATAGTTCAAAAATATTATTAAATATATAGCTATTATTTCAAATAATATAATAGAAACAAGAACAAAAATTTTGTCATGTGATTATAAAACACATTTTTATATTATTTCAATAATATTTTGATAGTTTATTTCCCAAAACAACAAATTATAAGATAATATATCATTTTTATATTTTAAAACATTAATACTAAATTTAACTAACATTTTTAATACAAACACAAACTTAATATAATGAAATATAATTAGCATAATGACATCATCTTTATTAGACACACTGACACACTTAAGGAGCAATGGAAGCTATTGATTAAACATGCTTTTTATTAATTTTATTATTTTATTTGTAATGATTATATTTATTATTAAATTTATGTTCATTTATTATATCTTAAGTTTGTAATTATTGCATATCACACAATGAAATTTTAAATTTGTATTAAATTCTTTTCCATATTTTATTTTGTGTTTAACTAAAGAGGGATTATATTATTCAAAAATACTTTTATACTTTATTAAAGATAAGTTTATTTTCTGTTTTTTGTCCTAATAAGTGAGTTTTTTAATGTTTTTCACTTCCAGATCTATATGATTTCATTCATTGGTTTTAACATAAAATAGAAAAATTTCAAAATTCATCAATATTATGTACAATTAATATTAAATAGTTTCTACGATTCAGACTAAGCCATTGTTTACCAAGTAAATAAAATGAAAATCATTAGGAATTTTTAATTTAAAAATATTTGTTTAACTCTTAGGTACCATTGGGAGCAGGAATTGCATTTGGCCTCAAATATCTTGACAGGGATGATATATGTCTTGCATTGTATGGTGATGGAGCTGCAAATCAAGGACAAGTTTTTGAAGCATATAATATTGCTAAATTATGGAATCTTCCTGTAATATTTATTTGTGAAAACAATGGTTATGGAATGGGAACTAGTGCTGATAGGGCTGCAGCTTCTACTGATTATTATACTAGAGGTGATTATATACCTGGTATTTGGGTGAGTAATATATTATTTATAATTAAGTAGTTTTGGCTCATAAATATTTAACTTTGGTTTGAAATTTTAGAAATAAGTATAATAGTTTAAACCCCATATAATATGGCCATATTATATATTTATTTATAATGATTATATTTTTTTTATTAAATTTATGTTCATTTATTATATCTTAAGTTTATAATTATTGCATATTACACAATGAAATTTTCAATTTGTATCAAATTTTATTTTGTATTCTATTTTATATTTGTAACTAAAAATAAAATCATATAAATAGTACCATAGATGTCAGAAATTCACAGTTGGATCTAGATAATATTGAGTACGACTTTATAGGGGGTGAATCAATGCCCAGACATGACCCATCAAAAGTTTTTCAGAAACATGGAATCCAAATTTCATGTTTCCATGCATTTAGGATGAAGTTGAATTTATCAAACCTGGACACCTAAAAATTCTAGAGATATGAAATCTGAAATTAAATACAAATTCTGCATGATGAATTACATCATACTTTCATTCTGGTGACAACTTGGCTATCCATTCAAGTGATTATCATTATTACAACAACATTGATGGCAGCCATCATAAGTAAGGTTTCATAAGTCAGGACCTCTTTGTAACGGAAAATTGTAAAATACAGTGAAACCTCTCTATGTTGGACACATTTGGTTCCTTCAAAATATGTTCAACTTAGAGAGGTGTTCAACATAGAGAGATTCATAAAATCAAGATTTTTTTCTAAACATACTAAAACACTAAATTTTCATGTCAAAGCAAACCTTTATTCAAATCAGATTTTAAATAAATTATTATTTATTTAAAATCTAATTATTATTTTAAATAAAAAAACTCAAAAATGTCAAATACACATTGCAGTCTGTCAGTACTTTCAACTTAAGAACTATCTATTTGAAAAGAAGTCTGTAAGTAGAATTTGCCTTTCTTATATTTAATTTACATTTCATCCATACATTTTCAATTTTTTTTTTTCTAATACCAAATAGAGTTTCAACAATCTCTGGTTCATTATTAGAAAATACTGTTCAATTTGCCTTTTTATATTTAATTTACACTTCATCCACATATTTTCAATTTTGTTTTTTCTTATACCAAATAGGATCAACAATTGCTGGTTCATTATTAGAAAATACTATTGTTCAAATTCCTCTACATATTCCAAAACTGTTTCATGATCATTCAGTTCCTCTTCTAACAAAGTCTCTATATGAACTGATCTGGATATAATCTTTTCAATTAAATCACTGGCTGTACAATTTTCATATTCATGATGGACAAGATTGTTGACAAAATTTGTAAAATCTTCAGTTAAAATTTGATGATGATAGTTCTCATGAAGAGCACTCAGTTCTTCTCCTAGATCAAAGTTATCGATCTCTTGCATTCCTTCCTCAGTGAAATCTATAAAGAACCCAGCTTTTTTAAAACATTTCTGAATAGTTAATTGTGAAACTTCTTGTCATGCAACATAAATACATCTCACTGCATCCGGAATAGTAAATGATCAACAACTTGTTTCTTTTGGTCTAATGTCAGTTTTGTTTAATATTCTTTTACTGCTTTTTAACATCTCTAAGGAAAGTTTAATCACAGCAATAGAAGAAATAGCATACAATTCTTAAAGAAAAAAGTAAAATATAAACCAAACCAAAACCAGCCAATTAAAGCCGAAATATTTTAAATTTTATTTCAATAAAATATTCTGGCTATAATTTGGATAGTTTTGGTTTGATTTTTCTCAATGCTCAATGTTTGTATTTACAGTAATAAGTAAACCATGGATTTATAAATCATCAGCAACCATCTCAAGGAATGACTAATTAATGTTTTAAGTTTTTATCTCAAGGCATAACTAATCAATGTTATATGTTTCTCTTTCACAAATTCTTTTGAATCTCAAGACAAGACTAATCAATGTTATAAGTTTCTCTTTCACAAATTCCTTTGGCTAATCTTCTAACAATGTTATAAGTTTCTCTTACACAAATTCCTTTGGTTAATCTTCTAAACCCCTAAATAAAATTTAAAGATTTTATTTCAACCAATATAATCTTATAAATCTAAATGAAATTTAAGATATTATTTCAACTAATAAGCAAAAAGTGTCCATCTTATTACAAACTGTTGTTCAAGATACAAGATAGAGATGTGTCCAGGATAGAGGTTTGGACCTATAGTAAAATATAGGCTTTTGTCTGGTTTCAAGAAAAGTTGTTCAACATAGAGAGGTGTCCAACTTGACAGGTTTTACGGTATAACAATTCATAATTGTTGGAAATAGAAAGAGAAGGTACTACTCATTGGTTTGGCCTGGGAAGAATGAAGAATGAAGATAGAAGATGATAGGAAAGTAAAGGAATGATTTAAAGATTCCTGTCAAAAGATAATGTGACAGGTCATTAGCAGAAAGAAGAGAGAAGAACCCAACAGTTTTATTAAAAAATAAAAATAACATATATACATATATATAAGTACATATTTAGGAATGATAATGTTAAGTGTTATAATTTTTTTTTTTAAATAATAGAAAATAGGACACACAAACATATATACACAATACACAAATTACATAAATAATAGAATATAAGGCCCGCAGGCCCGAGGATGATGTTGACAGGCATTGGCCTAAAGAGTGGTGAGCGGCGTGCGTAAGGACGGGTAATGAGGTTTGGCAGATGGAACAGAGACGACGTTTAACAAAACAACTTCCTTTATTAGAGAGACTTTCAAATCACAATTAACAACTCACAACATTTGAGAGAGATACCTGTATTATCTTGATTATGATGACAACAATGAAAATTAATGTTGGCTGACCGTTGAAGGATAAACACAAAGATGTTAAACAAAGTCTTTAGTCCAAAGATATCAGTCTTTAGTCCTTTCACAAAATTCGGTGAGTAATCCCTAAGAATTCGAAGACGAAAAGAAAAATGATGCACTAGTCGCAGTCAGATGATCGTTGAAGAGTTTAGTGGATTAAACGGAGACCTGATACGATCTCTCAGGGATACCCCGGAAAAATCGGAAGATGGTCGACAATAGGAAATAATTGTTGTAAAGGAGATGAACGAGTTCGGCGAGCGAGTTAGAGCAAGCAAGCCTTGATCGAGGGTGCACCGGCTCTTAAATACCTTGATCCTTTTTCCCGGGGATGTTTTTCTCTTTAACTTACAGATGGTTCAAATATTTCTTAGATTTTGAATTGACACCTGAATAAATGAATTTCGTCGAAATTCATTATTTAAAGGAACAATGATGAAACATAACACGTCCTGTTCATATTGCAGCATTGGCGACAAACTCCTTAACTCATCTCCGGGGGTAAGATTATTGACCTCCACAATACTCCCCACTTTCCAAAATGATCTATCATTATCAAGATAGATTCATTTTACATCTCATAGTTAAGCTTACTATTCAATTTACATATTTTTACAACTCTCCCAACAACTAAATATTGCATTTGTCAATTAAATAATTCTTTAAAAATTAAAATTCCAAAATATAAATTAACATGTTTATGTCCTTAAATGTGTAGAATTATCTCTCTCCTTTATTTTAAGTCTCTCTCTCTAGTTCTAGATACACGTTTATAAAAAATTTACGATTGATACATTACCGAGTGTTTTTATTTAAATGTACTTAATAATTACAATATAATATCTATAAATCCGTTATTGTAAAATACAAATATTAACAAAAATAATGATATTATAAATGTTTCTAAACACATATTAGTGCTGGAGGGAACTGGAAATGTGTCAGTTTCACCTTTTCTTTAGTGACCGACTCCCAGTTTCTTCTCTGCACTTTTCGTTAGTGATGCAACGAAACGGGAAATGACAAACATGCTCTTTTGTTTTGGCTTTTTCCGGCAGAGCGAACGTCATTTAAGTGTCAAGGTCGTTGCTCTAGCAACTGTGACTGTTCAAATTTTAATTTGTATGCAGCAACGGTATCAATTTTTAAGTCGCGCTATTCGAAGTCGCGCTAATCGAGGCCTATCTGTAGTGTCGTCTTAAACTTATTTTAAACTTATAAGTACAATTATCAACATAATTATAAAATTATTTGGCTATCATTATTTATTTCTGTTTTCTATATTTATTTCTATATTCTCATTTCTCTTTTCCTTAATTGTATTTTTATTTTGTATTTTATTCATTCCTTATTTCGTATTTTGAATAATATGTGTATATTTTCATTTTCTTGTGTACCAGCCTGTGTAGCTCACACTTGCATTGTTTTGGCGCGTCCGCTTCTTATAGCACGCACCTGCTCGTGCATCGGCTATGCTGGGTACTTGTTTTCTAATTTCCCCTTTCTTCTTAATTTGTTGACGTAGAGAAATAATATAAATTAAGTATATTTCCTTCCTTATTTATTTATTTTCTTTATCTCTATTTCTTGACAATTTTAATTTCTATATAGTTCCGTTTAACACCAATGGTGGTGAGACATTGGCCTTACTGAGCCTTTACTTAAGTCTCTACCTTAAATTGCCTTTTAGTCGCCTTATTCTCCTCGGAATTCTAGAGCGTATTGGAGTAGAGAGGTTCCCTATCTTTTCAGGGTTAGCTCCTGAACTACTCACGGCATAATTTTGATGAGTCTGTGGTTGAGAGCTTGGTTCTTCGTTCGACCTGGGCTCTGGTCTTTTTGGAGAAAATAATTCGTTCCCATTGTCATTGACCTGCTCGGGAGTTCTCCCAGGTGAGGAATCGAGATGTGTTTGATTCTGCTGAAATCCCTCAGCCTTCTCGAACTCCCTCCTCCTAATAGTGAGTTTTAACTGGTTCAAATGCACTTGTAATTTTCTTTTCGTTTTCCTGTGTTTTACTACGAAAGTCGCAGGACTATTTGCCTCAGTTATTTGATAAAGTCCTCCATACCTCGGGTAAACCTTTTTGTTTCACACCTGGTGGTATATAGACTCTATTGCCGACTGAAAATTTACTGGGCTTAATTTCCTATATTTTTGTAACTGATTTTATTTTAGGCAATTTAACTTTATTTTGATCCTGATGAACAATTTTAATTCTAGCGGATGGATTGTTAAATTTTCACCTCGATTGCTTGTTATTACATTTGCCTCTCCACTTATTTTTCTTGTTTTTCTTAATTTTAATTCGAGCGACAGTGCTCTTCTGTGTCGATCTGTTTTTTGCTGTTAGGTTGTGTGCTTTGCCCTTAAACGTGAATTGATTATTTTGGTGCAGTCTTTCCCTAACTGAAGTTATCTTACAAATATTTTTCTGCTGTTTATTTACGAATAAACAGCAGAGAAGGTACGAGATAATATCGACAGGTACGAGATAATATCGCCCATTCTCTTGATTATGGGCGATATTATCTCGTACCTGTCGTGTATTTGTCCTCTTTTGACAATTACGACGGCGACGTGTACCTTGTGATTTTTGCTGCATAAAAGGTGGCTGTCTCGCTGCTAAATATTGTGGCGGCGGAGGTGGGTTGCAAAACCTTTGACCTCCTCCTCCACGTAGCACACAAAAGTTTTGTAGCTACGAAATATTTGCTATCGGTTTTTCCCAACCGTTTTGAGCCCAATAATTAGACATCCGTTTAAAAATAGGTCTATTTTGTGATGGCCTATAATGTTGCGACCGTCTGATTCCTGATATATTATATCGTGACGGCGGTGGTTCGTAATACAAATTCTCTCGATTTCTAGGCCGTGCTCTCGGACGAAAAAAATTTGCTTGCTCTTCTAATATCACTTCTAGCCGGTTAAGTCTATCATTAAGTTGCTTAATCATTGTTTCTAGCCTTTCTGTCCTATTCGTATTTTGTTTGTTTGTGACTGGCTCAATGACATCGGCGTTCGTCTCACATAATTCTCCACTTTCTTTGATTTGTCCGACGTAGGGACGTGGTTTGGCAACTACCTGTTCAATCAACTCTTCGTGAGTGGCGACCACTAGTGTGAGGCTGCCGCAAAGTGTCGCTGTCGTCGATATTTGAATCGAACGTCAGCGGTCAGTTCCTGACACCAGGGTAGAGTTTAAAGGGATCTCCAGCACTATTTTGTCAGAATTTGTCGGAAAGTCGCGTTATTCCGATTATTAACGTATTTAAAATAATTAATTGAGCGGTCCGTATTTAATTAATTGTCCGAGCGGTTATAGGCCTCGTGAGTAAGGACACACGGGCTCCGGGTCGAAGGAATGACACATACGACGATAACGTTTCTTCTTGATAGCTGTAGCCTTGATATCATCCTTGTTTCTTTTAGCATTCACTGTAGGGGTAAATAAGAAGAGAAATAAATATCCACATGTACTTCAAGTAGAGGTGGATAGTTACTGGTGAGTAGTGAGCAGGCACTATCGGATAAAAAAGAAGCACTACTTGAAGAGTGGCGATTCAAACTAAATGTAATTCTGGTTGCATATGTAGTGGGCTACATCTTGTGACCGTGATAATTCGAATTTGAGCGCAATAATTCGAATTTTGGTATCAAATTATAAACTGCAATAAATCGAAAATCGCAATAATCGAAACCGCAATAATCGAGGTATTCCTGTATATGTAAAATTTAAATATATAAATATATGTATATATATTTATACCGTGAGTTTTCCTTGAAACCGAAGTCTGATTTTTGGCATCGAGCCACTTCTGATGCATATATCGTGTCAAGAATCATTGGCTACGAAATTTTTTTTTAATTCTAATGGCCATGCGTTTGAATGTATTGGCCGTTTTGAACGGATTCAAATCAGTGAACGTTTCCCGTTCTTTTGGGGTTGCCCGAGCAAAGAGTTGGCCGATCCCGGAAGAGCGGAAGATGGCCATAAGCAGCCAAGGAACAGTCAGTTTCGGACCAGAAGTCAAGGATAAGTTGTCGATTACTGGTGCACTCAAGGGTATTTATTCTTTAAGTTCTTTTAGTTTTTTATTCTTTAAGTTCTTTTAGTATAATTAAAGTTGTTTTATAATTTACAAGTACCCCGGTTATGTCTGCCATAGGCTTGCTGATAGCCCCATGTGCAGAAGGTGTCAGTATGAGGAGGAAACTCCTCTTCACATATTATGTGAATGTGTGGCCCTTTCGTGGCTTAGGCGTGATCTCTTGGGGATGTATTTTTCTGTTCCCGAGGATCTTGCTTCTGTCCCATTGAAGAATATACTGTCGTTTGTTTTTAAGACAGGCCTTCTTCTGGGATGATTTGATTGGGGGTGCACAATAGACCTATGTTGGTCGCAGTGCTTGGGCTGAAACAGGCCCCTCCCTATTCTACTACTACTA
>AYEL01068819.1:0-25565 GCA_000484575.1 Olivierus martensii | reverse complement strand
TGGCATGTTTTTACTTGATCGCTCGGCTTAAACGCAACAATTATTGTCAGTACAATTGTAAAATTGTTGTCCGTACAAGTTTTAGCTTGGGTCTTGGTCGATCAAAGCCTCCAACTCATCGTCTTCGAACAATTTCGGCCTACCACTGCGTTCGTGGTCTTCAACTTCGAAATCACCGTCTTTAAAACGGTGAAACCAATCACGGCACGTTGTTTTACTAGGAGCATAAAGCTAGTACCATAAGCATCCACAAGCATATCATGGGCTTGAGCTGCAGTTTTCTTTAAATGAAAGCAAAAAAGTAATGCTTCCCGCAAATGGCACTTATTCGGTTCAAAATTCAACATTTTTGTGTACGAACAGCAAATTACAGTGTAAAAAAAATCACTAATTTTTTGACGCAGTCTTATTGACAGATTGTTAGGCTTTGACAATGACGTTTCTGTCATGATAGATTGCGTCACCATTTACATGCAGAGCCATCTATCGGAAAACAGCGAGAACTTTTTCACACACCTGATATATTTTTGATTATTGATTTGTTTGTTTTTGCCAAGTAATCTTCCTAAACAGTAGAAGCTACAACTGCCAAACCTGGCATAATTTGCTGTAATTGTCCAACTTAAATAACTGGCCTATTTAGTGATTTTTTAGAACAATCATTATTAATAATTGTATTTGCAAAATAATTAATATTAGTCATGTCTATAAAACATCAAACAGGTGGCATTGAGATTTAAGGATGGATAAAGGGATTCAAAGTCTAATACGGATATTATTTTGGTGCCTTTAATAGAGACTGAGTGTAGACGATCCAAGAACTCTTGTGATGATTTGATAGAACAATGGTAGCCCTCTAGTTTGTGAATACACCACCTGGCTAGGCTTTTTTCTAAATAAAATGCCGGCGAGCGCTTCTTCTCAACAATTGGGCGAGCTGAAATCAGATTTTTATGAGTCTTGATAAAAGCAAATAATCTGGGGCACGCCGGGTTAGGCATATTCTTTTTTTCTATAAAGGATGGGAGGTTAGGCTTCTGGAGGAATTTAGCAACCTTTATTGCTAGCTTTGAAGTAGGATCGTTAACCAAACTTTTAGTTTTCGAATATGCAATGTATTGAAGTATAAAAGACTCATACCTGTCTTCCTTTAACATCACCATCTTCTTGGATTTATCATCACGAGTAACAATAATATGTTGGTCTAAAAGCAATTCAGATACTCTCTTCACATCAATAAGTTTTGGGTCCTTTGTTCTTAGGTTGCACCTCTTGCCATCCAATCGCTTTCTGTTATGCTCAGCAATTATTGCCCATCTCGTATGCTCGGCATCTAAGTCGTTCAAGGGTTGAATAATCTTCTAGATGCCGAGCATACGAGATGGGGAATAATTGCTGAGCATAACAATTTCTAAATAAAAATTTCAGCTCGCCCAATTGTTGAGAAGCAGAGCTCACCGGCATTTTATTTAGAAAAAAAGCCTAGCCAGGTGGTGTATTCACAAACTAGAGGGCTACCATTTTTCTATCAAATCATCGCAAGAGTTCTTGGATTGTCTACACTCAGTCTCTATTAAAGGCACCGAAATAATATCCGTATTAGACTTTGAATCCCTTTATCCGTCCTTAAATCTCAATGCCACCTGTTTGATGTTTTATAGGTTTCTCCTAAAGTTTTCTCAAGATGAAGATTGTGACCCTAAAGTTATTAGTCATGTCTATCATGTCACTTTAAAATTTCATTTTAAATAAACATTATTTAAAATGATTAATTTATAACTTATTTTAATAATATTTTAATTTTCATTTAGTGATAAATTATAACCTGCTTTTCATTCACACTATTCAATACTGTTATAAATAAGGAAATGCATTCCCTTATTTCAGAATATAGAATTAATGTTTTAAGATATGCATGTGTTTTTATCCTATTTTTCACTCAGAGTACTAAACAAAGATCAGTACAGTTCCCACCATAGGCTGCTCACATCCCTGGTGGAGAAGTCAGCCATCAGGTAGTGAATAAGGTTCAATGAGCTGGGCCTAGACTCTTTCCTGAAAAACTGGAGATGTGAGATTCAGGAACTGAACCTGGATCCTCCAGGGTGGAATTATAGCACTTTCCACTGTGAATGTCCAGTTGACTTATGCATACTTGTTTAGAAAACTATTTTCTTTCCAAATATTTATAGGAAAATTTTCCCTTTTTTGCATCCACAGAGGATCTCTATGTATGATCACATATACACATTCAGTTTTCCAATTTTAATCATATGAGAAAACTATATACAAACTTTGAGGAAGAACTAAACATCTACCGGTATATATTTTGTATTCTATTTGTATATTATTGAATAATATTCAACCAAACATTGTAACTACTATTAAATATTATCTAATAATAATAATATTAATATAATAAATGAAAAGAAAATATTGTATTTTCTTTGCATTTATTATTATTATTTTGATATCAAAACCTTAATATTAGGCAGAAAATTTCCTCCAATGTTAATGCAGATAACTTTTTTTATATTGAACGATCAAATAATATTTTTGTAATTTTAAGACTATTTGTTATTGGAAACGAAAAATTTTTCTATTAAATATGTATATTTATATTTATATTAAATCAGAGCTGCTGGATGGCAGATGTTAAAGCAGTTGCATATTTTATTGGAGGAACAGGATTTATTTTCAATTTCATGCCTCCAGATTTTCAGGAGTCATAGCCAGTCATTGAATCCCATTCTCCAAACTCCTGGTTGACCCCATTATGGATGGCCAGCCTGTGATGGGATTTAAAAGTAGCCGTCAGTAGATATATCTCATGTGTGATATGAAGGCTAAAGTAAAATTAGCTGAATCTATATAATGAAATAGAAATCTTAGAAGTGCCAAATTTTTTTTCCTGGGGCACAAAAAGCACCGGCCCAGACTATATCCGGTGGCAGCCATTTTTAGAGCTGGATGTTGTTCATTATCCATGGTGAGGTCAACCAGAAGAACAAAGAATGGGATTCAACAGACTGGGTTTAGATCTTTCCTGAAAAACTGGAGATTGGAACCCAGAATTAAACCTAGATCCTCCCAAGGTAATAAGCCACTGCTTTACCATGCAGTCAACATTAGTGCAAAGAAGACACAATGCAACCATTTTATGTATTTTTGATTATATTTGTGCAGTATCTGATGTTTAAGTACAGGCAACTCTCATATAACACTGTGACAATGATGATGATGATTGTAGAGAAAGGAGATTTTAAATAGCATTAACACTGTGACCAACCAGTGATCTATTGTGTGTCCCTAATAAGATCATCCGATAAAAAGCCCTATTTTCACACAAAAGATGGTATCTTATTCAAAAGGACTGTAAAAGAGCTTTCAGTGCAAAAAAATGCAATCCTAGAAAAACATATCTTAAATCTTGAAAGTCTATACATTCGCATAATACAGTGGTACCTTGGTTAACGACAGCCTCAGATAACGACGTACTTGGTTAACGACGAGTGGCTGTAAGAAAAATGTCTTGGTTAACGACGCATGCTTTGGTTAACGACTCCTATGAACTTCCGACAAAATAGAGCTCTAAAACAGCTCGTCATCGCATCATGTGATTCATTAGCTTAGTTGTTAATCGTTATTTTTTTATCACCATGGATTTAAATCCATCAATATCATTATTAAAATTAATAAAATTATTACCGTATAAAAATATATTTAAGTAAATGATGATTAACATATAGTAATGAAAACAAATAATTTAATTAACTAAAAATAGATGCGCAACAGTTCAATAGTTTTTAGTTTCTTAAAGTGATTTCTACACGATTATTATTTTAAATTCTGTGAACAAAGTCAGATTCTATTGTTGGTTTGTGTTATATGTACTTGACACCTGCGAGTGGTGTGACGTCACAGTTTCGGATTCCATTATAAGAAAAAAAAAGTCTATCCAAGATCCTACAGTTCATATAGACAATAAATCGGCGAGCACGTGTCACTATTCCACAGTTCATATAGACAATAAATCAGCGAATGCGTGTCACTGTTCATTCCGCCATAAAGGCAAAATCAAATCTCATCTGTATAATAATCGTTGAATCTATAAACTGCTAATCAGTATCAAATCTTATCTATATAATAATCGTTGAATCTATAAGATGCTAATCAGTATTTATCATCTGTATAATAATTGTTGAATCTATAAGCTGCTAATCAGTGTTTACGTCTGTATAATAATCGTTGAATCTATAAGCTGCTAATCAGTGTTTATGGATTCATTTGTCGAATCTATAAGCTGCTAATCAGTATTTATGGGACAGTTCATATAGACAATAAATCAGCGAATGCGTGTCACTGTTCATTCCGCCATAAAGGCAAAATCAAATCTCATCTGTATAATAATCGTTGAATCTATAAACTGCTAATCAGTAAATCAAATCTTATCTGTATAATAATCGTTGAATCTATAAGCTGCTATTCAGTGTTTACAGATTCATTTGTCAAAAAACTCCAAGTGAGTCCAATTGTCCTTCTGGTGGAGATTAATAATTAAAAACTGTTTTCACGAACAATTCATTTTATTAATATTAATTTTTTTGTAGCAAATATAATAAAAAAATCATATTTTCCATATTTTTAGGACATTTTAAATAAGTTTTATCTGAATTTTTAATATTTACTATGGTGGTGGGAAGAAGCCGGAACGAAGTAATCAATTTTCAATTAAATCTTATGGGGAATCGCGCCTTGGATAACGATGGTAATCCTGGAACGGATTACCATTGTTAACCAAGGTAGCACTGTATATGAAGAGGAGTTTCATCTCCTTCCTGACATTATCTACAATTGGGGCTATCAGCAATCCCAATTGAGTGAAGATGTCTCCTAAGATAACTATGATTGGTGAGAAGCACAATCCTAACTTATTTTTGTGCAATGCAAGAAACTCTAGTTCTCTGTAAAGGACCTAAAATAAGAACCTTTGCTTGCCTTAGTTCAGGAATAGAACTCCAATGGGAAAGGTGCTCACATCAAAAGGGCAGACACAGCTCTAGTGCTGGAGATTGATTTGCAACAACCTCGAACCCATGGCATTACAACTGCCCTAAGTTGTATCTTCATATACACCACTTAGGGCACTTAAAGGACCCAAAATGGGTCCTTTAAGTGCTCTAAGTGGTGTATTCTGAGGATAGTAGATCTACAAATAACGCTCTTATCTCCAGAAGGAAAAACAGAATATATAGATCTAATCCTTTATTGCATCAGACACACCAACAGATAGCCTAGTGATAGCTAATTGGGAAATGAATCCCAATAGTTGAAAACTTCAGATTTCCTTTATAGCCCAAAAAGATGGATCGCTCAAAGAATTACAAATGAAAATTTTGTTTTTAAGAATTATATAGGTCTAAAAAACTGGAGGAAGTAAAACAATCACAATTTCTTTATTCTCAATACAAGTGGAAGGTTAAATACAATGAGGTTTTGTCTGATGCCTTAAAGGAATTGTTCATGATACTGCATCTTTGGTTATCTTAATTATTATTCAACTAACAGCATGATATCTCGCACTTTGGTCTGAATAGATTGGTTGGTTGTGTTGAGTTTAATGGCACAAGAGCCTTATAGGCCAAGCTGTGCCAGACAATGTGTAAAAATAAATAAATCAAAACAAACAATGATAATATAACAGAAAAATGGTAAAAATAATGTAAATAGCCACACACAAAATAACAACAAAACAATTACATAGTCAAACAAATTAAAAATTATGAATATACAACCAACAATAAATATATAAAATTGTATAAAAATTAGCCAAATAAATTTAACAAATGATAAAATAAAATTAAATAAGATTAAAAATATAATTGTTAAATAAAAAGTTGAAAAGTACTGAACTGTTAAAATTGTTGCCAATAAGAGCCTTTAAATTAAAATTCAAAAGATGAAAATGATGTTGATAGTCATCAACAAAATAGTCTCAATCTGATTCATTTCAAATAAAAATTCAAATTCCTTTTGGCTTCTTTTTATATGAAATTAAATCCTAACAGCAGCTCAAATTCAAGCAAAAGATTGATATATTTATTATTTGCTATTTTTCGGCTAAAATAAGCCATCTTCAGTAACATTCAATAAATAAGTTACAAATAGAATAAGCAATAATTTAAATATATGGACGTTTACAATAGAATAAAGTTAAATCGGTTAAAGAACAAATACAAAAAATTATAAAATATAAACATAAGAAAATATAAAATATAATAAATTAAACAAAAAACGAAAATATAATTGTAAAATATAGGCCAACAAATTTTTTGCTTATAATGCATCCCATGAGGGTGAGATGGCTTCAGGGGGTTATCATTAATTACAAAGCCTTTTTTTATAGTATTGCTTTATACAAAGGGTTAATTATATTACTCAGCTAACTTAAATTCAGATATATTATTAATAGCCATACTTCTATTTCTGGAATTCTTGTGTTATTCCATTTCATATACACACTGTTCTTTGCAGCAACTTTATCACTAATACAAAAGAGCCGTTTCTTCTCTTAAACTTATTTTTAATATCAAAAAATCCTCTTTATATATAAATATACAATAAAACATGGCACCTTGAGAGAATTAAGATATTCTATTATTAATAGGTTGTATAATTTTAGCATTATCCCAATAAATATTAATGTTGTGTTCATAAAAAGTCTTTGCAAGTGCAGTGTTGAACCTAGCATTTTGTATGTCATATTTATGCTCATTAATTCTTATTTCTAATGAGCAGACCATACTACCTATATATACTTCATTTCTACCAAGATCATTATTGTATAATGGTATCAAATTTGCCCTTTGTTTCATTGGTATTAGAGGCTTAGCATCTTTAGACAATTGTAGGTAATATTTAATCTACTAAAAGGTAGGATTAAATTGTTTTCTTTCAAGGCTTTCTTTATCGTTGGATTGCATCAGTAAACGGTATAGAGCATAGGAAAATCCCATTATTTTGTCTGGCAGGATTATAATTTAAGTCATGGGATGCATTAGGTGTATAAGATATCAAGTTAACAATACCATAAATAAACAATGGCATATAGCCATGCTTGATGGCTTGGTCTAGCAAATTATAAATGTATCAATCTTTCATTTGAATTTGAGCTGTTGTTAGGATTTAATTTCATATAGTCACAATCTGTTAAAATATATTTAATAATAAGGGCACAATGGCAATGGTTGCAAACTGGCTGGTCTTTGCCCATTAAAAAATATTTATGTGAGCTGGCTGTGCCCAATATGGAGTTTGGACCCTAATAAATGCAGGAAGAGGACGATTTCCTGTCTCCTGTTCTTGCAATTCGAACAGGAGACAGGAAATATTCAGAATCCCATTGCTCAATCAATGGTTTGATCTCGAGAAGCTTATTAATTTGCTTATTTCACATCTTCTATCATAGAAACAATAGCTTCTTTTTGATTAGGATTCAAATCACTGAAAGGAACTGGCAAAGGATGTGAATTATTTGGAGAGGCCAACTTGGTAGCAATGTCAACCAATAAAGTAATTTCTGCAGTTTTGTGCTAGTTTTTAATTTACTGTTTTGCAGTAGTGCAGAAGTGAGAGATGCAAAGAAATTCATTTCCCTTAATCCCAACATATCCCATAATCCAATAGAACTTGATTGCATATCCCTAGATCAGAAGAGAGACAGAAGCTTTGGGACAATGGAAAACAATTAGATGTGGGGAAAACTTCTACAAAATAAGTGTTTGTAATGTACTCAATGAGTCAGAGTAAATTATGCTCTAACAGTACATAATTTGGGAACAGTAGTGCTCTTTGTCCTAATGTGTTTAGTGCCAGATAGGTAGCATGCATCTCACAGATTAATTGATACAGATGGGACACTCATAGACTCTATTGTATACAAGAAACAACAAAGCGCCTCTATGGAGAGTACTTGAAATCAACCTTTGTGTAATGCACATGCTCAGTAATTTCTCGACCTTTTTTCTTTGTGTGCATAAAAAAGAGTTTTTAATAATAAATAATTAAAATTTTACAATGTTACAAAAACAAAATTTTTATTATATTATATATATATATAATGGATTTTTATATTGTATATAATAAAAATATGCAAAATTTGCCAGGAAAACAATTTTAGAAAATGAATTATGAACCATTCAATATATTTCCTACCAATCAGTTTTGTTTTTTTTTTTTTTGCATTTAAAATGCAATAAAATTTGTTTATTAACTTATTGTGTGTTAAACATTCTAAAAGTATTTCCAAATAATTAGAATAATTAAACGTGATACAAAAATTTCACCGCATTAAACTAACACATACTGTTCTTATAATTGAAAAAAATAAGTTTTACCAATATAAAGCAATTAATTTCAATATAAAGCAAAATAATCAATATAAAACAATTATTAATTTCAATATGAAACATTTATTTCTATGCATTAAAAAAACAGAGTTGATAACTAATTTTATTACAATTTCAATAGTTTTTTCATTCATTAAATTTTTTGTTAATGTTCTTTTTTTCTGGAAAATAATTTTATTTTGGAATTTATTGATATTATGAATTCTTTCACTTTCTGATTATGGATTTCATGCAAAAGTAAAAAACAGTTACCATCACATTTTTCTAATAAAGTTGTTCGAATATTTTTCAATACATAATCTTTATAAAAAGTATCAGCTACATTAATATTATTAATATTACTTACAAAATGATTGCAATTTCTGCTAGTATTCGTACAGGATATGGCTTCGCAAATCCTGATCTTCTTTGCATTGTTTTAATCTATTGCAAGTTTTAATTATAAAAATTTTATTCCAATAAATCAAAAGCACAAAAGTAGGAAAATAACACAAATTTATTTTAAGAACGTTTTTGGCTATTCGACAGCAATCATCAGTCGAACGTATCATAAATTCTATTAGTAGAACAAAATTTAAAATACAAATTGCAGTAAAAAATTATAAAAATTAAATTAAAAATAAATAAATGTATAAATATCAAATTTAGTAAATAAAGAATAGGAATGAAAATGAATGAAAATAAAAATAAACAAAATGAATGAAAAGCTGCCACAAGATTCGTAGAAACAATAACCGACTATCCACTATCTAGAACAGGGGTGGGCAAAAGACGACCCGCAGACCGGATCTGAAACAATAACCGACTATCCACTATCTAGAACAGGGGTGGGCAAAAGACGACCCGCGGACCGGATCTGGCCCACGAAGGCACCTTATACGGCCCGCTGCATAAACTAGAATATATTACAGTTTCAATGCCACATTTGTAAAATTCTAGTCGAAAAGAAAAAATAAAATAATGGATATTCTGTAGTGTAAAATAATGGATACTCTCGCTAGTGTACACATACACTACCGAGTTACTCCAAATTTTGATAATATAATTAATCATGAACATAGTAAATTTCATCATTTATATTAAGTTGTAAATTTGTTTTTACAAAATTAATTACTTAGGTACCTAATATTTTGTAACATTCTGATGTTATAGGTTGTTAACAATAACTCAGTTTGATAAAATACTTATGTTTTTAAAGAAAATTATTACAATTTATTTGTAGGACGAATTATATTCTAATGTCTCTAATGAAAAAAATAGTTTCTACGGATGCTTTTGAACACTTTGCATACAAACAAAAACTAAATGTTTCTACGGATTCTTTTAAACTCTCTACATACAAACAAAAACTAAGAGGTAACATATTTCTACGGATGCTTTTGAACTCTTTGCATACAAACAAAAACTAAAATTAATACAAGAAAAGTAAATTTTAAAAATAATATTGATACACGAATATATTCTTTGTGTAAGTATCATAAAAGTTAATAATATGATACATGAATATATTCTTTGTGTAAGTATCACAAAAGTGGCTACACAGGATAGCGAGATTGACAAAAAAGTGTGCAGATAAATTGGCGCAACCATTATACTTGTCCTGTGTGATGGTGAGAGGAATATTCTTTGTGCAAGAATAAATCGTGCTTGAATTTGAGTAGTCATTTTATATTAAAGTGGTTTTATTAATAATTAATAGATTAGCTAATGTTATCATCAATAATTTCATTACATAATTACATAATGGCATCATAAGGTTAAATTCGGCCTTAGGTACATTTCAATTTTTATATGGCCTGCTTCATCCTGAAAATTGTTAATCCGGCTCTTGGCAGAAAATAATTGCTCACCCTTAATCTAGAACAAAGGCGAAATGAATAACGCCAGGAACTGCCAATAGTGGCAGCACCTTCGAATAAGCGAAGTGTCCCATCTGTATCAACTAATCTGTGCATGCATCTCTACTGTGAACACAGATTCCAGTGGGGAAATCTACTCAAATTAAGATGGTATCATCACAAAAGAACATGGCCATCAAATTTTGATCCATTCATAAAAACAGAGATAAAGTTCATGTTCAGGTGACAATAAGCTATAAAGAACTGCTGAAACAGAAGAGTCTGGAGCAGAGGCCTTTAGATGACAGTTAAGGCTAAAATCCATTGAAGAGGGAGATGATAGAGTCATCTCAAAGTGAAATGTACATCTGTTCAAACTGAGAAATAGATACCATATTTAAATCAATATCAATGAGAAATCTTGTATTCTTAAACATGATGGAATACATGAAGGTTGAGCAGAAAAGAAGCAAGAAACATGGGATCAAAAATGCTATCCCAAGCATTGTTTTAGAGAGATTGTAGCTTGGTATAATAATAAAGAGATAGCTTTCTTCATGATAGAAAGTGAAGCTCAAATGCTTCTTCAGACAGACTTTGAATAAGTGACATATAGAATGCCCCAGTGCACAAAGTGCCTGATGATGAATGGGGTCTAACATCCACAGAGTGGATTCTCTTTCAGAATCATAAATAAGAGAACCATAGTCCAACTTTGATCAGATCAGTGACCAATAGATACATTTATCATTGATTTGCACCCAGGAGAGAAAAGAGATGACTTTCAGAATGTTCAATACTCTGGTACATTTTCCCTTGAGATGGAGAATATAAGAATGGAAAGAACAGCTTTCAGTCAAAGATAACTCCAAGAAATTTTACTTCTGATATTACTGGAATGGGAATATCATCCAGGAAGACCTTTAGATCTGGATGGAGACCACATCACCGACAAAAATGGACATAAGTTGCCTTCTGTGTGAAAATGAAAACCCATTCTCAAAAGCCCATTTACTGATCCAATTCAATGCAGTCAGCAGCTGTCTCTCAATAAGCCTATTCTGTCTCATATTGGTTGATTGACAGACTTCGAAATCATCTACATACAAGAAGCACTTCATAGTTTGGGGTAAACAAGCTATGATACCATTGATCTTTAAAGGAGAGAGAGAGTGACACTTAAAACAGAGTCTTAAGGTACCTTCTTGTATATGAGGAGTTGATAAGACAGAACTAATACAAATCTGAAAAAATGACAATGCAAAAAGATCCTAATAAACATTGATAAGTTCCCATACAAACCACAAGAATGAAGGTCATGAAGAATGCTGTAATGCCAGGCCCAATTATAAGCCTCCTTGATATCAAAGATGATGGAGACAATGTTCACATTTAAGGCTTCATGAATAGATGTCTTGAGGCATATAAAATTGTACATTGTGCTCCTAAATGAATGGAATCGGCTTTGGTATGGTGAGAGGTGATCTCTCACCATACCAAGAGTGAGTCTCAAGATAGTAAATAAGACAACAATTCACCATATGTTCAAGAAAAAGCAAAGGCAAAGCAATTAGTCGATAATGTAAGGGATTCTTGGAATCTTTCCCTGGCCCTGGGAATAGGATGACAATAGTCATTAATTTTCATCCAGGAGGATGGAAGCATATGCTCTATCTAGATTCAATTATAAAGAAACGGGTATTTGGAAAGAGAATCTGGGGAAAGATGCCTCAACATGCTGTAATGGATTAAATATGTAACTATGGCAGTATTATTGGAATGGTGCAAAGCAGTGAGAAGCTCATACATAGTAAAAGGATTGTTATAATCCTCAGGTGTAGAAGGCCTGAAGCTCAGAGGAGTATTCTCCATATGGGACTTTAGAGAATGGAATGAATTAGGATAATTGCTGCTACTAGACACCAAAGGATAAGTTGATTCATCCAAGTCAGCAGTACCCTGATAATTACTTATAATTGTTATTGTATTCAAGCATGGAAATGGGATGAGATGTACTGTTCCTGTTGATTTTCCAAATCTTATCTCACACTACTCTGGAACTAATATAAGACACAATGTTAGAAACATACTTCCTCCAAGAATCCCATTGGTTCTGATGCCCGATCTTTCAGAATTTGACATTTGCTCAATTGAAGATAATTAGGTTCCACTAAATAGGATATCATCTAAAAATACCCTAAGCCTTCTTCTTTCTGTTGCAGACCACTTCACAGTTGTGATTCTACAATGATCTTAGTTGCTTAGAAAGTCTTGCTGACATTTTACTTATGGACACATTCAGTTGCCAGAACAATACATTCCATAAGTCTCTCTACTGCTTCCTCAATATTTAGAATATGCACATAATCACAAATGGAAGCAAGATTAGTGGAGAGTTTCCAATTTTCAGATTTAATCTTCCATCTAGGAGTGCAGGAAAGATAGCAGTTCCCTATCCCAAAAGTCTAAGAAAGATGAGAAAATGGTCACTATCAAGCAGTCATCTCCTATGTGTCAATTTCACTTTAGTAGAAATAGTAGGTTAGGGATGCATAACAAAAACTTTTAAGACAATGAATCTTCAAGTAGGAGTGTGGAAGTATGTGTTGGCTCTCATATTAAAAATAGCAAGATGGTAGTCATATATTAACTTTTCAATAATCCTAACATGTAGATTGACATCATCATATTCCCAAAGATGTCCATTGAAATTGCTAAACAAGAGGAAAGGTTAGAGCAGCTGATTAATTATATCTTGTATGGCAACTCTATTGATTCTTTCACCAGCTGGTAGATAGACGGATCATAGTATGAAAGTATTATCAATAGAAATATGGACAGCAACTGCTTGTAGATTTGTTTGTACATTAATGGTCATAGATTAAATTTGATGAGGCACCAATGTAGTAACTCCATCATTGGCACAATTGTGACAGATGCTGCCTCTTCTAACCACACTATATCCCTTTACCAATACTGTATCTCTAATTTTGAGATGGGTTTTCTGGCTTGGTCAGGGTAGAACCAGAACTCTTTTAGCAAGGGGAAGGAGCTCAAAACTCAGATCTTTGTTTCTCTCATTCTATGACAAGGACAGAGTTGGAATCATAGAGAGGAATATAATATCATAATTATGTTGCTATAAAATCTTATGTAGCTTAAAACAGTGTTATATAGAATTAAGGTGTACTGCAAATTTTTAAGTATGTCAGTGCAAAACCACATTCTATAAAAACAGTGTTGTGCAAGGAATGTTATAATTTTCTAATCTTTTTAGAGTGATACCATGTTGTAGAAGTATCTGTTATATAGGGATTGCCAGTACAGGTACGACACTTCATCATTACCCAAAATTTATGACAGAATTTGGTTCAGATCCTACTATCATAAATCAGACTGATAGAGTTATGCCTAAAATTTGTGGATTGCCCTCTACCATATTCATTATTACACTCCATTTTATTATAATAAATTTAATGAAGAAGGCAAAAAAAGCATGCTTTCTGTATATCAGACTATTGCTCAGGGATTCTAATCCTTTGTCAATTGCACTGACTAATCATAAAATTTATGGTTGACATCACTATCTTAAATACAGATGGTTGAAAGTCAAGGACTACCTGTATTTATAAAAATATTAATAAAAATTTCTACAATATATTTTTAATAAAAATTTGAGAGAGACAATAAATATTTTCAGGAGAATGGGGCTTACTCAATGCTATCAAGATACAAACAAAGGATCTAGAAAAGGTTTCTTGTTTACATCAAACACATATTGGAATTGTTGTTATATAATATTTATATTATAAAACATATAAATGTGACTAAAAAATTTGGACTTTAATCACTCACACTAAAATCCTTTAAAAGTTTTCCAGGATTAATAAAATTTCTGCATGTTGCAGAATTTTTTGCATAGCTGTAACATTGATTTGAAAAATTATAAATTTGAAATGTAAAATTATAAGATCAGTATGGTTTAAATATGAAAAGTCATTCTTTTTGACTTTTTGAATAATGACTATATGACACCATTAGTATTTCCATCAAAAAAATATAACAAAACAATAGCATCCATTTATCAACCAAGATCCATGTAGTTCAAAAATTTCTTTATCAAATACTAAATTTCTTTCAATACTGAAAAATATCAATATTCAAAAAACATCAAAATAAATGTATTAAGTACAAAAATATCGAAATTTCAGATTAAATAATCAATATCTGTAAAAATTCAATGAATCCAGTGCATTCCTAACCCTGAAATTAAATGAGGACCCACTGTATTTCAAACAGGAATCAACTATACATCTGGAAAAGAAAATATTTTACTATCAATATTACAATATATTTACATTTTGCCCAAAGTATTGAGTAGATTATTCAATTTTTATTTTTTAATTGCACTTTAATGGATTGGACATAGGTATTTACTTCTTTATATCAGTATCTCTTAAACTATAATCTGCATATCCTTAGAACATCTGGAAAAGAAAATATTTTACTATCAATATTACAATATATTTACATTTTGCCCAAGGTATTGAGTAAATTATTCAATTTTTATTTTTTAATTGCACTTTAATGGACTGGACATAGGTATTTACTTCTTTATATCAGTATCTTTTAAACTATAATCTGCATATCCTTAAAAGTCTTATAATCAGCACTACAAGCAAGTATTTTAATAGTTTTATTCTTGTAAAACATTTTTGGACTATCTTTAGTCCCTCTTCAGTACATGAAGAGGGACTAAAGATAGTCCGAAAATGTTTTACAAGAATAAAACTATTAAAATACTTGCTTGTAGTGCTGATTATAAGAATTTTAAGGATTTAAGAAAAACAGCAAATTACGTTTATTTATAATTTATAATCTGCATACTACTAACAGTCAGTGATCTTTTGTAATCCATACTGTCTACTAATCAACCAATCTATATATAAAGACTGAGGAATTCTGCTACAGAAAACATTCTTTGTCTCTGAAATAAATATATTCTACTTTCTTTGTCCATAAAGTTCGGTGAATGTGTCTATATTGCGAATGGATTTTTGATTTACCTGAAACAGCAGTTACTGTCCTTCAAAGTAATCCCCGACGATGGTAATGCACTTCTGGAAACGGCTGTACAAATCCTGGAAACTCCTGGCGTAGTCGTTTTTAGGGATAGCCTTCAGTTGGGTCATAAAATTAAGTTTGATGTCCAAAATGTCCAAAAACCTCTGGCCCTTCAGGGCTGATTTCAATTTGGGGAACAGAAGAAGTCTGGGGGAGACAAGTCTGGGGAGTAGAGTGGGTGATTGAGTGACACAACTCCCCTTTTGGCTAAGAACTGCTGCACCAGAAAGGCAGTGTGTGGCAGGGCATTATCATGGAGCAAGGTCCAGTCGCCCTGTTTGGCATACTGGGGTGTATCTGCTTGATCCGTTGCAGCAACATCCATAAAGAATTCCTCCATAAAGATTTCATCTATAAAGAATTCCTCCCTGAGGGATCAGGGAGGAATTCTTTATGGATGAGACCTTCATAGAGTTTCAACCGGACGCACTAAGCCTTCACTTTACAATGTGCTGTTTATGCACGAGAAGCACACTTGGAGTGCTGCCGCTCTGAAACTTGTTTACACATGTCTTGATCTGTCCGGCATGGGATACAGCGGTGGCACACTTTTACGACCATGAGCAATGTGGCGTCATTCATCGAACTTTATGGACAAAGGTAGTATAAATTTATAGAATTTTCCAAGTTTTCATAAAAACTAATATCATTCAAACACAATGTAGACATACAAAAATCAATTTATCAAAATTAAATTATAATTCAGATAAATTTGTATATTTAATATGACTGATTAATTTTTTTCAATTAAAGAAACTAACCACTTGCATTGGCTAATAGTTAGTTTCTTTAATTATTTGAATATTATGAATGCATGATGACGATGATGACAATTAAAAATTAAATTAAATAATATTTATAACAAAAGCTTAGTTTCATGCTATCATATGTCACATATAATACTATATTAACCAGTGTGTTGAATGTAAATGCTCCAAAATACAGTAAATTCATGCTGAAGCTTTAGCAAGAGCACAGTCCTCAAATTCATGCATGATTATTTTTATACTTCACTCACCTAATAGAATCAGTTTAAACAAATTCTATAGGAAAACACAATCAAAACCAGTAAACTTAATGGTCACATTAGATTTTTGCCATATTTATTTTATAAGTGATTATATTTATGAACATCTCATACCAAAAAGATTAATTTTTTGGATCATTCTTCAATTATAAATTTGTTAAGAAATGGCTTAGTAGAGATTTAACGGTACAATTGTCGCTTTACCAAAGCACGGGGAAGTGATACACGTCAAAAGGGGGGCCGAAACATGCAAAAAATCCCTAGTGAACCAAGGGTCAAAGGTCAAACGTTTGAGAGATACAGAGGCATCTACGCAGCATAGGTAGCGGAGCACAGAAACGGGACGCGTCACGTCGCATGGCAGATCGCAGCAACACCAGGCACATCATCAAATCACATGCACCATTTGCAAGAAACAGAACTTTGCGGGTTTATATCTCGTAAACGTTTGATCTTTGACCCTTGGTTCACTAGGGATTTTTTGCATGTTTCGGCCCCCCTTTCGATGTGTACCACTTTCGCCGTGCTTCAGTAAGGCAACAATTGTACCGAGTTAACATTAATCATCATCAATGTGTATTTAAAAGTGAAAATGGCAATTCCGTTGTGTTAAGGATTCATACTAAAACTTAAATATATTGATCAAACAATTATAAGCCTTATTAAATTTTAATCGAATCGAAAGTTCAAGTCAAAATATATTTTTCTACCTTCAGTGAGTTTGTAATGAAAACATCAGTTTTGGAGTATGATATATTTAAAATCATACACAAAAAGTTTTCTGACTCTTCATGATAAAAAGAATCAACAATAGAATATTAAGAAAAATTGGAAATTTGAAAATCTATTACTTTTGATTTAATATTACTTTTTTAAAATAAAAATTTATATTGCTAGATTTAAATCCAAATTTAGTATATTATTGTGATGGATACTTTTTTCGATTATTTAATTTTTCAGATGGTTTTAACTACTTTTAATTCCAACTTAAATTCTTTATTGAAACTCAAAGGCTAGAATAACTGATTATTATGTGGATGATTATTTAGTTTATTATTATAAATCAAATTAATTTTACAACAATGAATAAATATTAATTTCGGCAATTTATCATGAACATTTGGCATTACTAAAAGTATATTACCAGTTTAGGTTCAAAAGTACTTCATTATTTGACTGACACTAAATCAGAATAAATGCTTGAAATATAATAACTGTAGAATTGTTATTTTATTGTGAGCAATTGAATTAATCTTCGAATTTAGATTTATTTTACAAAATCATGAATTAGATCTGAATAACTATTAGAATGTGACGATCGTCGTATCACGTATCAACAAAGAAATTAAATAAAATACTCAGAAAACTTTAAAAATAAAACAATTAACTTACCTATTGGAATTATTAAGATTTTATTAGCTTAAAAAATGTTTATATTTTTGATGAATGAAATAAAATAACCGTCTCGCCGGTGGTTAATTGCTGGATTTACACTCTCATTCGCCTATCTTTTTTCAAGTAACACATTTCTAATACGCATGCTCCCTTAATAATTCCGTTTAGAAAGATGGCGGCTTACGTCCTTTAGCACATGTTAAGAAGTCGGAATGGTAATTCAAAGAAGCTTTGCATGAATTATTTAATGAATTTATTAAATAGTATCTTTTAAAAGTAATGTAATTCGGTAAAAGTTTACCTTCCCTGTGTGATGGCTATGTGTTGACTATAAAGCAGGCTTTTTTAATGAACATATACTGTACATGCGTCCCTCCGGACCATGATGTAGAGATTGACCAACACAAATCTTTAAACTAAAGATTTATGTATATATATTCATTAAAAAAGCCTGTAATATAATCAACACATAACCATCACACAGGGAAGGTAAACTTTTACCTGAACGATGAAATTAGTGTTTCTCCATACACTACTTAAACTAGTGCACGCCGCCATCACTTCCAAATATATTATTTAGGTCTATTCAATAACAAAAGCATCATTTCTCTAATTTGCAAAAGTATAAACTTATTTATTAGAAAGTTAAAAATTCAACACCACTGACACATGATTAAAAATATGATCAGTAATTCCAGTGTTAGTTATTCAATATAATCAACACATAACCATCACACAGGGAAGGTAAACTTTTACCTGAACGATGAAATTATAGTGTTTCTCCATACACTACTTAAACTAGTGCACGCCGCCATCATTTCCAAATATATTCTTTAGGTCTATTCAATAACAAAAGCATCATTTCTCTAATTTGCAAAAGTATAAACTTATTAGAAAGTTAAAAATTCAACACCTCTGACACATGATAAAAAATATGATCAGTAATTCCAGTGTTAGTTATTCGTACAAAAGCATTTAATCAACAATTTTTTAAAGCATTATTAAATTTTAACAAAACTGATAATTTTTGTTTTGAGGAAGGATGATATTTTTATATTTATTTTGTTGTTTTGAAGTGAAAGAATTTTTTTTTGGAAAGGATCATTATTAAAAAATTACTTCCTATTCCTTTAGCCACTTGAATTACAATTATTCAATTTTATTATTAAAAGATTAATTAAAATGGAGATACTTATTATATATATTTTTGCATCCTCCCTAGTTATATCACTGTCTCAATCATCTAACAGAATCTATAAAATTTATAAACAATAACACAAAACCTGTGATTTAAAATAGCATTATTGCCAATGGCCATAAATTGGTAAGTTTACTTCACCTGTCCATTTATGTCCATCGGATAATCTGTATAATCTTGTTCCTGTCGTCATCTATAAATTTCAGAAATCTAGTTGATAGTTAATCTGCAATAAGTAACAATTCCAAATCCTGAATCAGTATTAAAATGTTCTATTTATCAAAAACTTTGATTTAATAACATATGGCATTCATATTGAATTCAAATGCTCAGATAACTGAAATGTTTGTGCTCTTGCCAATGAGTACAAATATTCTGTTATAGAGTTCTTGTTTCATATCAGTCATCCAACAAGCATGCAAGAGCTTGTTTAAAATTATAGTCAATGGCATACAAATAATTTCATGTATTCTTGATGTATGTATTCTTGTTTTCATGTATTCTCTATGTGAAAATGTTTCAATTTTTCATTCAAAGGACTTGGGCTCAAATTCAGATCCCACTTCTTAGAAAGTTTAATGAGAGTTCTGTCTCCCATCCATTGATCCTTGTTCTCTATAGTTTGGCTAACTTCTTCACCAGTAGGCAGCTTTTGGAAGTGCCTGTTATAATTCTCACATTTAGTAATCAGAAATGATTGAAAAATGGGGTCTATTGACAATAAGAAAAATTCAGTACGGCATGTTAAACTTTTCCTCATTTAACATCAAGGTTAGGTTCCTGAAAATTGTTACTTTAACTGAGAATTGTTATTCTAACTGTTTATAGATTGCTTTCTGGAACTAGAAATGGTAATAATTGGCAATTTTTCTCATGTATTTTTAAAAATAATAGTATGAAATGATTCAAAAGCTTGATTTAATCATAAAATGTACATATCAGTTATACTAGATAGCTTCAAAAAGTTCCCTGGATCATTCTCTATTGTGAGAATGAAGAATTGCTTACAAGATATTTTGATTTCAGAAGTTAACAACATCCTGATAGCAAATGTTGATATCTCATTTTGTTTTTGTGGAGCACCTGTAATTTCTTTGTTTATCATGTATTCAGTAACATCACTATTGAAAATGTTTGCAACTGAACAACATGCAAATATCAAATTTTCTGTTTTACTTCAAAAATTACCATCAGAGTCATTAACCATGTTTAAGCAAGCATATCATTAAATTACAATAAAGAAATGACAAGTTTATATATGATATAAGCATTTTCATGATGGCCATGTGAGTATCAGTAATAATTTGGGTAGCAAACATCCATCTATCTTATTAACTGCTAAAAGCATTAAACACATACACAATATTGTCTGAAATGACCAATGAAACACTAAAGGTATAATAAAATATATGTCAACATCCTTTATTGTCTCAAGGATGCAATTGAAAGAAACTGGAAAAATCAATAATGAACAGTTGGCCATTTTTCCGTACATTTTATTCTTCATAATATATTAATCTTTAATGATCAAGCAATCTTGCAAAGCACAATATGACAGCACTGGAACATTCTCCATATTTGCTTTATTTGGTCCTGTCTAATTTTTACTTGTTTCCATAGCTGAAATCTGCCCTAAAAGAACACTAATTTATAAGTGCCCTAAAGGACACTTATAAATTGTCAACAAGTGTCATTAAAAATACTAAAAGCCCTTTTCGTATTTTTAATGAAGATGTCATTGAAAATGCAATACAGAAAGTGAAGCAGGTTTCAAAAAATTGATTCCAGGAATGTTTCCAAATGTTTTATGAACATTGGTAAAAGTCTACAGCTGCCCAAGGGAATAAAATGTAATATAAATAGTTGTATAATAAAGGAATTCTCCTGGGACTCTTTGAATATTTATATAAATGCAATACAGAAAGTGAAGCAGGTTTCAAAAAATTGATTCCAGGAATGTTTCCAAAAGCTTTATGAACATTGGTAAAATTCTACAGCTGCCCAAGGGAATAAAATGTAATATAAATGGTTGTATAATAAAGGAATTCTCCTGGGACTCTTTGAATATTTATGTCATGCTTTAAGGATAAAAGAAATTATTTTCTATTAAAAGATAACTTAGAATTCATAGGTATTTCATCTATGATTAGTTTGCTTAATGCCACTACTCAATCATTACTCAGACTTGCATTCATTTTAATTACTAAGTTGTGGTATCCTACCTTAAAATATTAATTTATTTGTTACCCCCACTCTTTTGTTCATGTCTTTATTAATTACTGTTTATATTTTTTTTTGTAAAATATATAATATAAAATATAATATCAATATTTTGTCACGAGAGGGCGCTTCCCTAAAATCAGACAGCCCCTCGCCTTCTTTACTAGTGATGAGCTTAACGGTGATTTCTGAGTCACCGGTTAACCAGTGACAGCGACTTCTTCTTCTTCTTTCTGTTTATATGGAGGGTAGACAGCGACTTGAAAGTAACAGTGATTTTTAACAGCGACCAGTGATCACTGTTTAGTAAAAGTGATGAGATTGAGGTGGTCGATGACCATCCAGGGTTGTTTTATCTTTACTACATTTCTTTCTCTAACCGACCCTTTCAGTCTGTTCAATCTTTAATAATGAAAAGTTGTAAATTATGTGGAACGAATTACTCAAAAATCGACTGTACATATTTAAACTTCTCTCTTCCTTTATAAGTTTTAATCTTTAATTTTAGTTTAGAGATTTTGATAGCGGAATCATTAGTAATTTTTTCGATATAATTTAACCAGATATTGCAGGTTACAGTAGCTGGAATAACCGTTTATCTCTAGTATTCAGCGAAAAGCTCTATGTCTGTCACATATCGCCATTAGATCAGTCGCTGTCAAGATCACTGTTGAGTAGCTGGTTGGTTGGCAGCTATCAGCTACTCGCTGGTCGCTGCTACATGTCACGTACGGGTATGATATTTCCGGAGTTGAAAATTTGCCCCCCTTTATAGTGCACCCCCCTAACTTGGATGTGCTGAGTCCAAAAATGTAATTATTATTTACCGCTGAAGCCCCATTATCGAAATACAGGGCCCCAAATTTGGGCCTATAAGTCCAATTTTTCAAGTAATTTTAGTAAATAATTTCGAAATTCTAATGAATTTAGATGTGGTTTTACATTCCGAATCGAATGCAACCATTTCCGTTGACCTATGACCTATCTTTACGAAACTGCGATTTTTTTTCATTTTCACTGTTTTTATCAGTCTTAAATCTCTGAAAATTCTGTTTTCTCAATTTTATTTATAAATTTTAGTTGAGATCATCACAATAATCCTAAATTATATATTTCAGTTTAGAGATTTTAATAGCGGAATCATTAGTAATTTTTTCGATGTAATTTAACCAAATACTGCAGGTTGCAGTAGCTGGAATAGCTGTTTATCTCAATGTCACTGGGACCGGTTTCACGAAGCTGAGTATAGTATATGCGCGTTAGATCAGTCGCTGTCTAGGTCGCTGTTGAGTAGCTGGTTGGCTGGCAGCTATCAGCTACTCGCTGGTCGCTGCCACATGTCACTGGAAGCCGCTTCAGAGAGTTGAGAATACAGTACATGCGCATTAGATCGGTCGCTGTTAAAGTCACTGGTAGCTGTTGTCAAGTCGCTGCTAGCGACAGTGATTTTCAAGTATTAGCGACTAAGTCACCGGTAGTGAAATATCGCTCAACACTATTCTTTACTACTTGTGATCACGGGACTCAGGACTGTGTGCACGTGTGTGTTAGTGAGAAGATTAATCGCCGGTCGACGTTGTGAGTCAGATAAACCTCTTCGAGAGAGAATCCAACCACATCGTCTCAAGTACAGCTTCTCCCGCAAAGAACTCTCGCCGTCACATCAAACTAACGAAGATTAAACGAGTGAACTTTTTATTATTAACCTGTAAAATTTTTGATAACGTCCTTGCTCGGACAGTGATTTTCAAGTATTAGCGACTAAGTCACCGGTAGTGAAATATCGCTCAACACTATTCTTTACTACTTGTGATCACGGGACTCAGGACTGTGTGCATGTCTGTGTTAGTGAGAAGATTAATCGCCGGTCGACGTTGTGAGTCAGATAAACCTCTTCGAGAGAGAATCCAACCACATCGTCTCAAGTACAGCTTCTCCCGTAAAGAACTCTCGCCGTCACATCAAACTAACGAAGATTAAACGAGTGAACTTTTTATTTTTATTATTAACCTGTAAAATTTGTGATAACGTCCTTGCTCATTGTCCTTTGTAAATATTTTTAGGTTAAGTTTAGTTAATAAGTTAAATTTTGTATATTCATTGTATATAATAAATTTAAGTTTTTTTATTATCATATTTGTGTCCTGAAATCATTAGTGGAATCTATTCTCCTGCACATTCATTCAAACCTGAGTATATACTTACTCAGCGTAATCTTACAAAGTAACAATGACATTCGGGCCCTACCACAGGTAGTTAACATCCGTTTGGATCAACTTGGACTGTAAATGATATGGATTAATGAGCCTAATCTCCTCATAAATTTTTCAAAAGTGAAAAATTTATGAGAAACATCTTTCTAATTCAATCTTGGTCCTCTGAAAAGATTGATCCTGCCATCATTAACCGAGTGTTAATGGAATGGCAGCATTAATTGGATGTGCTACGAATAACGGAGGTCATTTTGAACATGCTCTATACAGTAAATCTTCCTATGATTTCAATCTTTTGAGACATCTGTGTATGTTTTTAACATCAACGTAACTTAAGCAAAACGTACTAAAATAACACGGCAACGTTATGTGTATAATTTCCGCACCAGTAACATTAGTAATGCATTAATATTAGTAATTTAGTCTGAAAAGCATTAAATTAGTAATTCCATGCACGAACGTTTTAAATGAGTGTGGCCTCTTGGTACGCCGCTGAGTAAAACAGATATATAATACTTTTAATTAATTACATATTTTAATTTATAATACAGTTCACTTTATTTTTCTAAATTTATTTAAACTTCTGAAGTTTTCATCACCTGAACTATCTTGGCATACTAAAGTATGATATCAGATGATGTAGTGGTAGAAAATTCTCTAAACTATAATTTTGTGTGAAGAATTTAGTGAAAATGAAAGATTTAATGAATCAAATCAGAAAAGGAAACCTTATCTCCATATTTAATATTTACTTATAGAAATATAAAAATAAAACTATATATCAGAAGTTTATTTTGTTAATAGATGTCACCACTTTCCATTCCAGTACAATACTAAATAGCAGAGCGAATCAAGCTGTCCGTTCCGTTATCGGAGGAAAAAGCCATTGCTATACCCTCAATATTAGAATTGAAGAAGAAGCTGTCCGTTCTTGGGGTATGACCCGAGAATTGAACTACGACCTCCAGAAAATGGAAAGCCGAAGCATTTCCATGCGGCCAATCCAACCGACTATATTTCAAGGGTGCTCAACCAATGTCTTGCAGACTAGTGGTGGGTCGTTCATGAGTGATTCGATCAGAATGATTCAATCACTAAGCAGTGGCGGAACTACAATGCGCCAGACCCCGCAATGCGGAGGGCCCAAATCCTCTGTGTTGTACTTTCTTTACCCTTTTTTAAATTAACAGCACAATACAATAAAAATTAAATGCATCATGAAAAGAGTGAAACATTCATTGAATTAGAGCAATGCGGCAATTAACAGCACAATACAATAAAAATTAAATGCATCATGAAAAGAGTGAAGCATTCATTGAATTAGAGCAATGCGGCAGTAGGAGCAGTATAGTATCGTTTCAACGTCGGTTGTTTATTTCTATGCTATCGTCAGAAAACTTGTCGAATATTGATTATATTTGCATCCATACTGGGGCCTTATTATCAAGGTATTCGTGTTATATACGAACTCACATCCCCTGACTCCCTCGTGTGTTTTCAACTCACACGATTGGTATTCTGGAATTCAAGCTCTAACACAAATTCGTCTTGTCATCATGCATCCATACTGGGGCCTTATTATCAAGGTATTCGTGTTATATACGAACTCACATCCCCAGACTCCCTCGTGTGTTTTCAACTCACGATTGGTATTCTGGAATTCAAGCTGTAACACAAATTCGACTTGTCATTAACGCTGTCATATCTAGAGTTCAATAATCTGGTACGAAATTCTGGAAATTCTAGTATTTTTGAAACGATTTTCGTACTTACCATTATAACATACTGAAAGGATTGGTTAGAGAAGATAATGTCGTAAATATAATAAAATAAACTTTTTTTAAAAATTTAGAAACATGTACAGTCTATTCCGAAATGGTTTTCACCTATTGCGGTAACAGACCGGTAACCTATCGAAGATGGATTGTAATTACTGGAATTCCATGTGATGAGCATTGAATTTTAGAAAGGATTAATTCATTTTCTGAAGAAATGGGTAAAGCGAGTTTTGTGAGGGACAGCTTAATTACGTAATTTTCATGACATGATTAATTCATTTTGAAGGTTTAAAACTAAGAAATATAGAAAATATAAATTTATTATTTATCTCAAATAAATATCAAATATTTTTACGATATATTT
>AYEL01068817.1:0-14857 GCA_000484575.1 Olivierus martensii | reverse complement strand
AAAGAAAAACAGGCATTTGCTCCTGTCGCTTTCTGAGAGACAGTCAAATCGTAAGATCCATCGTCCAACTTTATATCTTTTCCCAAATTGATAGAGGTATTATCGAATCGTTTGTTCTGCAGTTGAATGATTCTCCTAATGTTTCAAGTTTGATCACTATCAGCCTCAACAGCTGCCTTGAATGTCTCTTTGTTTACAGCTTGTGGACGTCTCGTACATGGTGTGTCCTGGAGGGATTCATCACTGTTCTTAAATTTGTTAAACCACCGTTATATTGTCCGGTCATTTACCACAACTAACAATGTTTTAGTTATTAAATAAAATATAAAATATTTATGCGTATTTGTTAGAGAAATAAAGACTAATGTAATATGTAACATTTGTTATAAAATAGGTCTGGCCAATCCAAATTGTTTTTCCGATCAGCTTGGAGAAAAATAGTATAATAATCACGCATAGCGTTATGTTTGATCTGCTCTCGCTAACGTCTTTATTTAGCTGTGGTGACCACTACTAGCCAATAAGGAGAGGATTTATCTCATCTCTGAAGGACGCTGTGGGGAACGCATTTAACAGGGTTTAACGTATATATATTTTTCTTTCTTTATATTTCGTACTATTAATATTCTTTTACAAATTAAGTATCTTATGTGGAATTAAAGAAAGTTAATAGTTTTTTTTTTAACAAAGTTTTGTTTTACGTATATTGTTTTGTTAGGGTTTAACGTATATATATTTTTCTTTCTTTATGTCTCCTGCTATTAATATTCTTTAAAAAATTAAGTATCTTATGTGGAATTAAAGAAAGTTATTTGTTAAAAAAACTATTATTGTTGTAATTTTTATATGAAGGGTTATTGTATTAATCAAATTATGTAAAGCGATTGCAACGAATGTCAACGAGGACGTCAACATTGTCAGGAAGAGCCGAATTGTTACTTTTATTTTCATTTTTACGGAATACAAGGTATCTTGGATTATGAGGTTCTTTTTGCATATTTTACGCCCCCTTTCCAATCAGGGAGATTACTAAGGTTTGCATATCGCCCCCTTTCCAATCAGGAAGATTACTAAGGGGGCGGGGCCAGTTCCAAGCACGGGCTGCACCCACACCAGTGGAGGGGGCCGGAGGGTGAAGGACGGGGATCACCGCGCCGGGCCTCCGAAAAGAAAAAGCCGGGACCAGACCCGGGACGCAAACCCGGGTCCTCCAGCGTGGTACGCAAACTCGTTACCACTCGGCCATCCGGCCACAGAGCCGAATTGTTGTCACAGGTGCATTTGTTTGTGTTGGGGGAGCGATTGATTTAGTAGGCTACTCAGTAGATGGTGGATGAGAG
The DNA here is from genome assembly GCA_000484575.1 of Olivierus martensii. NCBI lineage: Eukaryota > Metazoa > Arthropoda > Arachnida > Scorpiones > Buthidae > Olivierus > Olivierus martensii. Next base: position 13,517 of record AYEL01068817.1, on the reverse strand, counting down.
GAGTCCAGTGTCGGAAATCGGAGGCATCTGGGGGAAAATAGGTACCGAGTTGCAATCGTTGGAGATGTAAAACTGTATTTAAGAATACAGTACGTTTGGCCTCCAAATAAAGAACACCACATGAAGGGTTATTGTATTAATCAAATTATGTAAAGTGATTGCAACGAATGTGAATATCGACGAGGATGTCAACATTGTCAGGAAGAGCCGAATTGTTGTAACAGATGCATTTGGTTTGTGTTGGGGGAGCGGTTGATTTAGTACTCAGTAGATGGTGGGTTGAGGGGAGTCCAGTGTCGTTAATGGGATGCATCTGGGGGAAAATAGATACCGAGTTGAAATCGTTGGAGATGTAAAACTATTTAAGAGTAGAGTACGTTTGGTCTCCAAATAGAGAACACCTCATTTGGTTGAAGAAATTTTTAAAATTTTTATTCTTAAAACAACCTTGGTTGAAACTCCAGAATACCAATTTTATCTAAATTTGGGAGTTGGTGTCACGTGAAAGAGCAAATATGAGTGTATTGTAACACGAATAACTCAAGAATAAGGCTCCTGATTATTATTAATTGTGTTGTTTGGTGAATGTCAAACAACCTTGGTTGAAACTCCAGAATACCAATTCTATCTAAATTTGGGAGTTGCTGTCATGTGATAGAGCAAATTTGAGTACGTTGTAACACGAATAACTCAAGAATAAGGCTCCTGATTATTGTTAATTGTGTTGTTTAAGAAATTTTTTTAAAATTTTTATTCTTAAAACAACCTTGGTTGAAACTCCAGAATACAAATTCTAAATTTGGGAGTTGCTGTCACGTGATAGAGCAAATATGAGTGAGTTGTAACACTAATAACTCAAGATTAAGGCTCCTGATTATTGTGAATTGTGTTATAAATTTTAATTCATATAAATATTTAGAAATTATTGCAAGCAGCCATGTTAGAATGTGACGAAACGGTTTTTCGAGCGTCACATTTATTTATATTTTTGGTAACGATTTCAAAACAAATAGTTTCAAAATTAGAATAAGATAAAATTTTACAGATGTCATTACCGAAAATTTTAATTCATATAAATATTTAGAAATTATTGCAAGCAGCCATGTTAGAATGTGACTAAAAGGTTTTTCGAGTGTCACATTTATTTATATTTTTGGTAACGATTTCAAAACAAATACTTTCAAAATTAGAATAAGATAAAATTTTATTATTTAAAGGCTGTAATATAAATCCACTTTAAATCTGTGATAAAACTAACGACATTTTGGAAACAATATAGTTATCGAAATTTTAATTCATATACAGTAAATATTTAGAAATTATTGCAAGCAGCCATGTTAGAACGTGACGAAACGGTTTTTCGAGCGTCACATTTATTTATATTTTTGGTAATTTTTTAGATTTTAGATTTAAATCTTAAATTTATTTCTACGGCGGAAAGATCATTTTCAAAACTTAATAAAAAATTATTTACGCAATTCAACAGGCGAAGAACGTTTGCATGATCTCTCTATATTAGGAATTGAAGCGAATACAGCCAAAAATATGGAAATAAAAGATGTTATTAGAGATTTCGCAAATTTAAAATCCAGAAGGAAGAATTTTAAATTTTAATATATTTTCTTTTAATAATTTCCATTGTATTTTAAATGATGCAATTTTGTTTTTTTTTTTATGTTAATCTCTAATAAAAATTATCCAGATAAAAAAATTTTTCTGTAATAGGGGCCCGAATAATAAATTTATTTAGATTTTGCAAATTTAAAATCCAGAAGGAAGAATTTTAAATTTTAATATTTTCTTTTAATAATTTTTATTGTATTTTAAATTATGCAATTTTATTCTTTTTATGTCACTCTAATAAAAATTATCCAGATAAAAAATTTTTTCTGTAATAGGGGCCTGAATAATAATTTGCGGGGTGGCAAAAATTTTAAGTTCCGCCACTGTTTCAACTGTCGTTGGTTTCAACTGAGTTCTGAATCGTTAATTTAGCGGTAAACCTGTCATAACCTGAACTGCCCAAAAAAGCAAATTATTTTACAATTTTTATATTAGCTTCTTTATTACCTTATACTTAATCGATTTAGGGGTGGAATATTGCTTAATTTAACTTCAGTAATTCAGAATAAACGATATTCGATCGGACTATGTCGTGCCAAGGAATACCGCCATTAGTGTATCAGTTCGCGCTCTCTAGATCACGTGATCAGTCTATGACGAAGCAAACGTCATATGACACGTGACTGACTAAACTTTTCGAGTTGAGCGTTGTTCTTGATTCTCTACCGCGCGAAATTTGTGTTTCTAATATTAACAAAATTTCTATCCAACTTTTATTATTATTTGTTATTTTTTAATATTATTATGACATCCATCACATTGAAACAAGTAAAGTTTCAAAAAAATCAAGCTCTTCAAATCATTGCGAATATTATATCATATATGGAAGAAAAATATAAAAGCTCCAATTCGAAGCTTTAATAATTCAATCAAATGCGTATCAGACGTCACAAGAGTAGAAAAAAAGAAGTACATTACATATGAAGGAAATTTCAACAATGTCTTCATTATTTTAAAATATAGGTATATATTATTGGTGTTGAATTTTCTATAATTGTATAATTTAAGCGAAAATGAAATTTGAATTAATTTATAAAATCTTTAGAATCAGGTTAGCAATGCTATTAACACTTGAAAAATCGAACTTTTGATAATTCAGCTTAAAAGCGATAACAGATCACCAGGTAAACTTTAGAATCACGTTAACAATGTTATACTGCAATGTCTCACAGCTTTGTAATGCAGCATTAGATTTCATGTGTGTTGTTAAATCATCGAATGAAACGACAAACAAATAGTATGGTAATAATAAATCATAAATATATTTACGTATGCATGTAGTGTTAGTATTTGTTGTGCGAATGTTATAAATATATGGTTTTGCTTATTTTTATTTATTATTACTATAATAAGTAATTGTTGATGTAGTTTTATCAAATGTTGTACAATAAAAATCATTTCTACTTCCTTATTCTATATTTTAGAATAATTTACGTTTTATTTTAATCAAAATTATATATTTTTATACATTTAAATTGCAATTAATTAAAGATCATATTTAAAATAATTAAATAAATATTTTAATATTAGTCAGTCACGTGTTTTGCTTGTTTTTTTCTTCTGTTAAACTTGAAAACTAAATTGTAATGGCGGAAAAACAAAGCGATAAACGACAATTAGCAATACTAAATCCTTTTAAGTTATGTAATTAATCTCTAATTAGTTATGTGCGTAAAACTCCCACCTATGGAATCCCAACATAGGTTTTTATTGTCAATTATTTTTAAAACTTTTCTGTATTACTATCATCCCTTAGAAAATATAGTGAACTTAACTCGTTTATAGTTTGAACCGTATTTCTTGATACATCACTGATTTATCTATATGTGCAATAATGTTACGACGAAGTTCAGTGTATGGAAGATCTATGCAATTTTTTCATAGAAATCGATCGGATCGTGATAATAATCGAAGATCTAAGAAATTCTGGATTACTTTAACGACAGAGCAGATGTTCTATATCAAGTTGCCGAAGACTGATGCTTTTAATTGCATGTGGAGATTTCAAAGGAGGATTTTGCTATCGTTGTTCACGAAGTAAAACGAGGAAATCCATGACGGTTGGTACATTTTTTTGAAAAAACCAAGCTGAGTTACAAAGATATTTTTACATTCTATATAATTCTTGTTGTTTGATAAGATCAGATTGTACATCATCTCAGCATGGTATACCAATTAAAAGTGTTATTCAATATAATGTATTTTTTGCTGATATTTGTCCTTGGAAGCTTTTAAATATTCCACAGCATTTCTCTTTTTGAGGACCAGGATCAATCGTCCAAATCGACGAAAGTTGTATCAGTCACAGCAAATATCATCGTGGCCAAAGAATGGCTGGATCTGAGAAATGGATTCTTGGAATTTATGACTGCACTCTTCGAAGAGGATTAGTTGTTTATGTAAGGAACAGAAGTGCAGAAGTTTTGATTCCAATTATATGTAAATATGTAAAACCTGGCACAGAAATTTGGACTGATAGATTTTCTTCTTATGCATCATTGGGAACATTAGGACAAGTATCACCATATAAACTCACAAGACCGTCAAACCATTCGCAAAACTTTGTCGATCCTTTGACTGATGTCTGCATGAATTATGTGGAGAGCTATTGGTCAAGGCTGAAGGGTTTCCTTCGTAGGTTTGGTGTAATGCATTCACCACATCTATCCGCCTATATAGATTACTTCATGTGGTTATCAATCTTCGGACAACTTGGAAATAATATTTTTGCAACCATGGTAGAGCATATAAAAGAAAAATATCCAGTTTAAAAATTTAAGTATAGTGCTTCGATTATATCACGATCCAAATAAGAACAAACAGTTCTTTTCAGAGCCATTGAGTCAATTATCGAAATGATAATTGGTATTATGGTGTATGCCAACAAATTGATTTAATTAGAATGCAATTTTAAATCCATATTTTCTTTTAATAAACAGTATATTTCGTTTGATGTTTGTTAAAAGAATGTTAAATATGGGTTTACATTGGCATTGTAATTCGATCAATAATTTGGTCTAACCATGATATACTTTTGATAATTGGCTTAATCTCCTCCAAATCCATCCTGTACCTCAACATGGTGGAAGAATAAACGGGGATGTACTGTAAATGAATTGCCATAAGTGTAATTTTTCCAAAGAATTACACTAACTTGTAAGCTTACATCAATATACCTGGCCAACGCAGGATGCGTTTATAAGCTGTAAAAGGAAACGGTTATATAAACGTTAAATAAAATCATTTCATATAAAACTAAGTGAACTGTTTAAACATCACAGTATATAATAAGATGATATAAATATGTGTATCATAAACATTATTTTTTAAATTTAATTCTTGTTTCATTAACTTTAATAATATATTCAAGAATTGCATTGAAAATTATTAAATAAGTTTTATTCGTAAATAAATTTATATATATATCTTTATATTGATTATATATATATAATCAATATAAAGATAGTTAAATGCTTTATTGACTGTATACTATAATTGTTTCTAACATTAAAAAAATATCTTTACAATAGGCTACAACAAAAGCAGATCTGTATTTAAAAAACAAAATTAAAAGTCTGATGATGGAAAAATATAAAGGACAATTTAAGTTTTTTAAAAAAACTATTTTTTATCTGCATTAGCTTAAATTAAAAAGCATATTATGACCATCAACCTAAGTGTAATACAGCAAAAAACATTTCGAAATAAAATTTGATAACTTGATAAAATAAGTAATAAAAATTAAAAGATTCAATCGTTGAATAAAAAGATTATTTCATAAAATATAATAAAAATTATTTTCGACGACCGAATAAATAATCCCGTATTTTTAGGATTTGTATCATAAAGCAAAATTACGGATCATTTAAATAATTCAATCTTTATAATTGATATGATGTTTTATAGTTTTATTAATACTGTATTAAAAATAAAAATTTCGCGCGGGAAAGAATCAAAACGCTCAACTCGGAAAGTTTAATCGGTCACGTGTCATATGAAGTTTACTTCGTCATAGGCTGATCACGTGACCTATAGAGCGCGGACTGAGATACTAATGGCTTTACTCCGCGGCACGACATAGTCCGATGGAATATCGTTTATTCTGAATTACTGACTATAAACTAAGCAATATTCCACCCCTAAATCGATTAAATATAAGATAAGGAAGAAGTTAATATAAAAATTATGAAATAATTTGCTTTTAGGGCAGTACAGGTTACGACAGGTTTACCGTTTTCTGTATAATAAGAGTGAAGCCTTTACAGATTCTCAAAGGATCAATTAAGGTAACGTATTAATTATTTTATTATTAGTTGAAATCAACTCTTGAAGCTAGATGAATTACATTGTATTATTTTATTATTAGTTGAAATCAATTCGTGAAGCTAGATGAATTAGATTTAAAATGTTAATTAAATATGCTTTAATACTATATTATGCTAAAATGCAAAGATTCGGACTTAAAAAATAATAAAATGGACTAAAATAGAATACCATGAATCAAACAAAAAATGATATGTAGAAAATTTATAATAGAAATTTTTTATAATATATTGTCATATATTTGTATGGATTGTAATGGTATATTTATATTTCACATTTGAAGAGATCATTCACAAAGGAATTGAATCAATTACAACGAATTGTGATAAAATGTAAATTATTACATAGAAAACACGTGCTAATTTATTAAACACGTATTATGTTCTTGATATTTGGAATTTTACAAATGAAAGTTATAGATTTATAATTATAATATTGTTATGTTTGAAAAACATTTTAAAACCGAAAAGCTATAGATAGATTTCTAAAGTAATGTAATACGAAATTTTTGTTTCGTGTGTATGATTTTTATGATGATAATAAATTTTAATTATTAGACTTTCACCTGTTAAAATTGTTTCTTTAGTTAATTACTTATTTTTCTTTTAATTTAAAATTCCTATAAAAATTTTAAGTAACTAATTTTTACAATACAGTAACAAAAATCTTTCTATGAAATAAAATGACATAAGCATATGTTTTCGACCCTATTTCAATCGCATAGTTAGTTCTTTGGTCCAACGCTAGCAGCGCCACATTGAATTTTGAAGTTAACATAGCAACCAATGGAAGTGAGCACTCTGTATATATTACTCTGTGATAGGAGCCTTCCCATCTGTATATCCTAATCTGTGACTGTAGAGCGAAATGGTTAGGCTTTGTCTATCTTTGTATGCTATGGTTAGTATAAGTTAAATTTTGTTAGGCTTAATGAGTAGATAGACTCCACGTGGTCGTAGGCAATTATAAATATGATGTATAATCTCTTTTGAGCACATTAGATCAATCAATACATTTTTCGCATCAATTTTAATGAAAGTATAATTCTTACATTAAAATATAAATTTCGGCAGACTTGATAATTAGGCTGATGCTACGTGGATTGTGCTAGAGATACCGTATAGAATACGGTATAATTACGCTATATGATCGTTTCAGAAGTTATATTATAGCTGGATCAAAATTTTTAATTAAATATAAAATAGGGATTTAATATTTAATGAATTTGATGGAATTATTTCAAAATCGGTGAAGCCACGTGTTAATTATACCTAATATCATCATCATCATCAGCTTCATCCCATTTCTATATGGGGTCGCTGTTTTTGATGAGCTTTCTCCATTGCGTTCTGTCCTTTGTCCATTCCCTTCTGAGACCCTTTGATATCATATCGTCATCCACGATATCCTCCCACCTTCTCTTGGGTCGTCCTCTTTTCCTCCTTCCTTCAACTTTCATGTTCATAAGTCTTTTGCCCATATAATCCTCATCTCTTCTCATTATATGGCCAAACCATCTTAATCTACTTTCTTGGATTTTACTTGCAATATCCGTAACTCTCACTGTCCCTTGGATGTGTTCATTTCTAATCCTGTCTGCTCGTGTCACTCCGCACATCCATCTTAACATTCTCATTTCTGCCACCTTCATCCTTTGTAAATTGGATTTCTTAAGGGGGAGTGCTTCCGTTCCATACAGCATTGCTGGTCTCACCACTGTCCTGTATACTTTGCCCTTTAGACGCACAGGGATCTTCTTATCACATAGGACTCCAGAGACTTCTTTCCAATTTTTCCAACCTGCCTGTATTCTGTTATTCACTTCTCTACCTGTCTCGCTCAATTCATCCACAATCGAACCAAGGTATCTGAAGTGGTCTGTTTTCCTAACTGTTGTTTCCATTAGCTTCAGCTCCTCATTTTCCTGGGTCCCTATGTTGCAGGCCAAATATTCTGTCTTGCTTCTGCTGATTTTCAGTCCTCTGTCTTCTAAAGCTTTCCTCCAATTCTCCAGCTTTTCTTCGACCTCTGCTCTAGATCTTGCGCATAAAACTACATCATCTGCATATAGCATGTTCCAAGGTGCTTCTTCCCTGACCTTTTCTGATAGGACATCTATCACTGTGTTGAACAGATAAGGGCTCAGTGCCGAGCCCTGATGGAGACCCACACCCACTTCAAAGCTGCTCGTTTCTCCTAGGCAGGTTCGTACTTTTGTCGTGGTTTTCCTATACATTTCTTGGATTAACCGGACATATTTCTCTGGTGCATTTCTAAGTCTGAGGCTTCTCCAAACTTCTTGTCTTGGTACTCTGTCATATGCCTTTTCCATGTCGATGAAGACCAGGTGGAGTTCTTGCTGTTTCTCTCTGAACTTCTCCATCATTTGTCTCAGGCAGAAGATTGCATCAATGGTTGATTTTCCTGGCATGAAACCAAACTGTTGACCCCCAATCTTAACTTCAGCTCTCAGTCTTTTGTCCAGGATTCTCTCCAAGATCTTCATGGTATGTGACATTAGTTTAATTCCTCTATAGTTGCCACACATTTGGATGTCCCCTTTTCCCTTGTAAATTGGGACAATAATACTTTCTCTCCATTCGTCTGGTATCTCCTCCTCTCTGTAAATCTTCCCCAGGAGGTCCCATAGTAGGTCCAGCCCTTCTTCTCCAAGGGCCTTCCAGGCTTCAGCTGGGATTCCATCCAGCCCTACTGCTTTCCCATTTTTCATCTGCTTCAGTGCCACCTTTACTTCACTCTTTGTGATGTCTCTTGTCAATCCCTCATTTGGTATTCCATCTTCATGGTACTTTCGTTCATTCTCGACGTTTAGCAGCTCCTCAAAGTACTCTTTCCATCTATCCTGTATCTTCCCAGTGTTCCTCAGGATTTCTCCATTGACATTCTTGATCTGCTTGATGTGTGTAATATCTTTTGCTGTCTGGCTTCTGTGTTTGGCAATGCTATATATTTTCTTCTGCCCTTCCGGCGTTTCTAGGTCATCGTACAATTCTTGACATGCCTTGGCCTTTGCCTGTGCCACCTTCTTCTTTGCCTGCTTATTCCTGACCTTAAAGACTTCTAGGTCTGCTGGGGCATGTGTTGAGTCCCACTTCTTTTTTGCCTTTCTCTTCTCCTGTACTGCTGCCTGCACTTCCTGGTTCCACCACCAGCTTTCCTTGTTTTCCCAGCATTTTCCTGTTGTTTCTCCCAAGATTTCCCTGCCAGTACACCTGATGACCTCTGCATTTCTATTCCACCACTCTTGAACATCCTCAAAGTCCATGGAAACTCTCTGCAGGGCAGTTTCCTTAAATCTGCTCCTCAAAACTGTGTCTTTTAGTTTGAACCACTTGGTCTTCCTCACCTTAACCCTAGTCTTCACTTTCTCCCTGCCTGCAGGCCTCAAGAGGTGGAGATCCATGAGCATTGGACGGTGTTGTGTTGCTACGTGATCACTGGGGATGACTTTGCAATTCTTCACTTCCTTCAGATGTTTTCTCCTGTACAGAAAGTAGTCAATCTGTGTGCTATTTCCACCACTTTTGAAGGTGACCAAGTGCTCTTCTTTCTTGTTGAAGAAAGAGTTGGCCAAGGCAAAGTCGAAAGTCACAGCAAAATCAATAATTTGTTCACCCTCCTGATTCCTGTCTCCAAAACCATGCCCTCCATGAATTCTTTCTATGCCTCCATTATTGGTTCCAATGTGTCCATTAAGGTCCACTCCGATGATAACTCTATCTTTCTCTTCCAATTGTCTTAGCTCTTCATCCATGGTTTTCCAAAAAGTATCTTTCATTTCCATACTTGTTAGTGCCTATGCGCCACAGGTTGGTACAACATGGATTGTTTCCCCTATGTCCAGCTTCATCCTCATAATCCTGTCACTTCTGCGACTTACTTCCATGATGTTTTCCTTCATCTTTCGTGAGGTGATAATTCCTACTCCATTTCTCCCTCTTTACTTGCACTGCTGTAGAAAATCTTGTAACCTTCTCCCAGTTCTCTAGCCTTGTCCCCCTTCCATCTTGTTTCTTGTACACACGACATCGATCTTTCTTCTTTCCATCATGTCCACAATTTCCCTTCCTCTTCCTGTCATGGTGCCTACATTAAGTGATGCAATCCTTAAAAGTAGAGGTCTTCGAGCTAGCTTCTTTAGTCGCAGCCGCTCTTGATGCGATAACCCTAGTCTACTTCTCACAGCCCTCGGGCGCCTAAGGGACTGCGCGTCGCCTACAACGGGGAACGCCCTAGCATTATCTGAATCATGGATACCACTCATCATAATAGACTTAGCAGGGTGTTTTACAGCCGGATGCCCTTCCTGACGCCAACCCTCCTCCTCTATCCAGGCTTGGGACTGGCCAGTCAGCCGTATGGCATCTTGGGCGGAGTTATGTTAATTATACCTAATATACGAACGTTAATTTGTCTCGGTGATTTTACATTACCGCCATCTTAATAAAAACAGCACCGATCGAAAGTTCACGATTAGTATAGAAAACTTTATCAAAGAATCATATCTTTATCTGTAATAGTTAGGTAGTTATAACGGTTCAAAGTTTTTTTTACCTTTCGTGATATCATTTCCGGCGATGGCGCCTGCTCTCCCAAACGCGTTTCAATAGCAATGGCCTTCGCGTCGTGTAGCCAAGATCTCTGCATCGCAAGGACGACGTGCAGTCAGTGATTTCATGAGTTTTTGAATCATGATGAAAGTTTCAAAGAAAAGGTAAAAGTCGATAAAACGTGCTTACCTTGATCGCGTTCAATCGCGTCGCGGCCGAGATAGTTTTAGACTGAATGTTTAAAAGAACGGAATTGTCAATTCGTCTTTTATACATCAGTCGGTGGGCTGCTAATTTAATTCTCTAAAGTATATATTTTTTTCCTTTGTTTTTTTTTTCAAAAATGTGAAATTAAAGTATTAAAATTGAAGATTTGCCTTCCTATCGACTAATATTTAAAATTGCGAATCAACAATTCTGTTGTATTAAAGATTCATTCCAAAAAACTATACATTAGAGAATTGAAGGTTCGTCTCCAACCGACTGATGTATAAAATACGAAATCGACCATTCCATTATGATAAAGATTCACTCTTAAACCATCTCGACTGGACGCGATCAAGAGAGGCACGTTTTATTAATTCTTGCCAAATATTCTTTTTCAAATGAATTGCTATTGGATTTGAAATGTGACGACGGTGACGCTGGATCGCGTGACCGACATCTTACCATCAAGACTGATATCGAAGGCATTTTATGCATGCGCAAAATCACTGACCGCGGGCCGTCCTTACAATGCAGCGATCTTGGCGACACGCGAAGTTCATTGCAACGCGCTTGGGAGAGCAGCCGCCATTGCCGGAAGTGTGACGTCACGAAAGGTAAAAACTTTGATCCGCTATACTACTTAATTATTACCGATAGCAGTATGGTTCTTTGGTAGTTTTCTGTACTAATCGTGAACTTTCGATCGGTGCTATTTTATTAAGATGGCGATAATGTAAAATTCTACTCTAAAGGTAATGTTATCAGCATGTTTTAGTTTCTTATATACATTTTGACTTCTACGCTGATATTGTTTTTTTCCCCCTAATAGTTTAAAAAGGCATCACGAAAAGAAGAGTTACCTCGGAAAAGTCGCGAAAGACAGCAATGATATCGTGCTATGAGAACGTGATTGTGTTTTGATACCAAAGCATGTTTTAGTTTCTTATATACATTTTGACTTCTACGCTGATATTGTTTTTTTCCCCTTAATAGTTTAAAAAGGAATCACGAAAAAAAAAGTTACGTCGGAAAAGTCGCGAAAGACAGCAATGATATCGTGCTATGAAGAGAACGTGATTGTGTTTTGATACCAAGATATGGCGTCAATTTCCTGTTGTTTTAAAATTTGCTATTATAATTAATAAATCTCAAGCCAAACTTTTCAAAGTGTTGGAGTACATTTAAAAGATGTTGTTTATGCTCATGACCAATTATGTGGCTTTTTCAAAAACTATACCTGAAAATAAATTGAAAATATTTTTAATGTGAAAACAGCAAACAGGGAAGATTCCTGAAAAATGAAATATATACAAAAAGCATTGTATATCCTAAAATTTTGGATTAACATCCAAAATTTTTCTTACTGTCTATACATTTTAATAAATTATTTTTACAGATTTAATATATTGTCTAATGTTTCCAATTATTATTATGAAACATTTGATAGATTTTACAGTTTATTAAAATACTTTGAAATTGTTTTTTTTTTTTCTTAATTTCTTTTCAATCTCATATTAACTGATGCAATTCTTTTTTAACATTGATATAGATAATATATTTTTAAATTTTTTTTATTTTACCCGTCATTTTTGACAGGCATATTTACTAGTGATTTTATAATAGATATTGAAAAATAAGAAACATTTTTATTTACTTAAATAGGTACTAATATACATAATAAGCTGCCTAATTTATTGAGAATCATCTTCAGATATACTATTAATTTCATTTTTTTTAAATGTACTAATATACATAATAAGCTGCCTAATTTATTGAGAATCTTCTTCAGATATACTATTAATTTCATTTTTTTTAAATAGTGCCAGGTGTCTTCTCCCAAATATGTTCTATTCAATCTTTCATCAATTCTATTGTCATACATGCAATCTTTTGTACTGGAATTATAACATCCATAGGAAAATTTTCCTTGGGTACAGTTTTTTTGTTTAAAAAAATAAAAAGGAGTAATTTGTTTCCATCGTGAACGATATTCTTACCGATATCAATATCGATATTTTCTTTCGATATCCCATCCCTAGTGCCAGATGTCTTCTCTCAAATATGTTCTACTCAATCTTTCATCAATTCTATTGTCATTCATGCAATCTTTTGTACTGGAATTATAACATCCATAGGAAAATTTTCCTTGGGTACAGTTTTTTGTTTAAAAAAATAAAAGGTAGTAATTTGTTTCCATCGAAATTTTCCTTGGGTGCAGTTTTTTGTTTAAAATAATAAAAGGTGGCAATTTGTTTCCATTAGCAGTTATAAACAGCATTATAGTAATTCGTGATTTTTCTTATAATTAAAATATAGTCAGATACAATGCGATTCTACAAGCTACTATCAGCAATTGGATTAAATCAGAAAACTACGAATAGGGGATCATCGAATAAACTGTTATCAATGATTGTAATACTATGTGCATGCGTAGCATTTAATGTAAAAACCCGAACAATGGGGAGTGGGAGATTGGGAGAAACAATAAAGTTAAAATATTCGCTTTGAATTTAAGCCGCACCCAAATTTTACGTCTTATAAATTTGAATAGAAAGTGCAGCTTAAATTTGAAGTAATACGATTGTACTATTTTAAAAATAAATAATTAAATTTCTGAAATTAAAAAGAGAGAAATAACTTAGTCACAAAACCCAAGAATTATTTTTTCCTGACATGTCAATATATTCACAAAAATAATCAACAACAAATTAGAAATTTTTGTATTTTATCACTTTTCTAAATAATTGTTTATATAATAATAAAATGAAATATATATATAATTAAACAAACATA
>AYEL01068816.1:0-46978 GCA_000484575.1 Olivierus martensii | reverse complement strand
CTCTAAGATTCCGAGGAGGATCGTTAATCAGTAATAATTATAAGTACACATTCCCCTATGGGTCCGGGGAATTAGAATAGGTCCATCATGGCGATCCTATGGGCGGTAGAAGTCCGTCAAACGGATCTAATCTATCTCTCTGTTTAGGGTTAAACATACCCTTTTCCGCACATTATTCTTTTGTTTAGGGAGAGTTTACGATCTTGTGCGAAAGCGACACAGACGTAAAACTGCTAAACAATTTCAGCTTCACACTGGTGTTAAAGACATAGAAATAAAATGAAAATATTAAGAAATAGAATTAAATTAGTAATAGAAAAATAAAATAAAAGAATACACAAGTCGAGATAAATAGAAAGTACAAAGAGAATTAAAAAGTTGATGTTAACTTGGACTTTGGATCAACATTTGCTAAGTCGAGGAACTTTGTATCGGTTGACTCGATGTTGATGTCTATCCATCGAGCACGGATAGCTGGATGTAGCAGGAAGTGGGTCCAAAGAGTAGACTGACGCTTCCGACTTACTCAGCGCCGATACATAAATTAGAAAAATCGTTCTGGAATTATAATTAATGATCGGAACAAAATATAATACAATATAGACAAATTTTTAATAGCATGAATATTTATGAAAAGAAATAATACCGTTGCTGAAGATGACAGGCAACGAGGCTTACGTGTCTTTGGATTGGGATATAATCATATACTACTATAGTACGACAATTGGAATTAGAAATTTTATGATCGAGGTGAAATAAATAAAGAGTAAACAAAATAATTATCAGACATTTAAAAATAATAATAATAATTGATATATAATTTTACTTTACTTTTTCTCGCGCGCGCGGACTTATTAGAGACATTCGAAAAAGAGAGAGATTTCTACATGAATAAAATCTTATTTGTAAGGAGGATAAATATATCATTATTTTAAACTTACTATTATTTCATAATTGATATATGTTAAATAGATATAAGTTATTGACACTTGTATTTCATAAAATTTTCATTTTATTTTATTTAATGAAAATTTTGGAAAGTCGAAGGTAATGTGAGAATCGCGACTATATAATTGTATAGTGCGCATTTTCTCTATGATGAACTATTAATTGTATGAAGAAATAAGTTAAAAAGAAAAGAAAAGAAAAGTGAAGTGTAGATGGATGAAGGTTCTCGTTCACTACGGAAACTTCTCCCAATAAATAATACAAAAAAAAATAGGATAAATTTAATATAATTATAAATAAAAGAAATAGTTTTGTGAAATAATACATAAACATCCTCAGGAAGATGTTAATTTAACGATAAACAATCGATTAATGTGTCTCTATTATCAGCAGAATTTTATATACAAAAACATAAGTCTCAACGAAACACGAGACATTATGGCGACGACGCGAGATCAAATTGCGGGCAGGTATCGCCAGGAACGAGATAATGTAAACGAAAGGTTAACTTTGTAAAAACAAAGTACGTGGGAAGGAGAAAGAAAATAGGTAAGGGAAAAAGTCCAGGACAGAGTCAGAGTCGGGAGAGTCCGAGAGAAGGTACCAAAAAGGAAGGTGTGCGCCGAAAGCGATCCGAGGATCCATTAAAAATCACAAGTTGTGTTAGTGCATGTGTGTACACCGAAAGGAACTAAAAAGAAATAAAGGAAGAAATCGTCAATAAGAAAGAGAAAGAACTGTTCCAAGGAAAAGTCAATTTGTGTGTTCAAAGGACATTTTGACAACGAGGACTTTAAGGACTTTATTAATTTTTAAGGTATTTATCCTCCGTTTTATTGCAATGTGCTGCACCCTGTGTTCGGGTCAGCAACATTTGTAAAGTAAATCTCTCTCAATAAAGATCCAGGTTTGTTTTCAACCGTATCGTTGTCAGTCATTGCATCACTGGAGATATTTCTCCTCTCCATCCTTACCCACGAAAGCGCCACATATCCGCGTTTTTGGCTATAAATATCCTGACGCCACAATCGCTCCGCGGACCCCACAATTGTAATGGAAGCTATCAAAAATGGTCACGATCTTCGTTGATTTTTGCGGACGAATGAGTATGGAGTTCGATAATAAAATAAATAATAATAATATATATAGCAAGTAAAGTGAGCAAATTGGTAATTAAAATAAACAAAAACAATGTGCAATTCACTCATGAAGCTAATACATTTGATAAAAATTAGATCTTCACATAATGATAAATTAAAATTGACCTAATGAACGAAGGCTCTCCAGATACATGAAAAGGAAAAAATTATATAGTAACTTTGATAATCTTATTTTTCTCATTGTAATCTATATAACCCATTCTTCCACTATATAAGTTATCATTATCTGTTTTATGTTGCTTTCTACTGGAAGTTATTAATCGATTAAAATACAAATAAAGAAAACATCTATTAAATATAATTTTATAAAATAATTTTTCAAATGAAAGTAAAAATGAATTGCAAATAAAATTGTTTTAATACGAATTTTTATTGAATCAAACGATATTTTGAATGGACATGAACGAAAAATATCTATTTCTAATATCTGTTATATTTACTTCAATACAAATTACAGTTCATTTCTATAGAAAGTTCATCTATAAAATCTCCGTCTAAAATGAATCTCAATTCCAAAATTTATCTTTATCCAAATTAAATTGAAATATCTGAAATATTTAGTTGGCTAGACTTCTAACTACTTTTGTCTTCATTCCAATATTTTTCATTTTGTATAAAAAAATCTTCATTATCCAATAATCGCTGATTTTTCTCGGTACAATCAAAGGAAGGTAACTCTCCACCAAACTCCAAAGGTAAATATTTAGGATCAAATTCTTTATGAAGTGCTTCCATATTGGATCCATGAAAATGAAACTGAAATAAAATACAATTTTTTAATTAATTATCTTAATGATGTTTTATCTTCTACCAAGATTTTATTAATTTCGATATTTATATATTAATAATCATTAAAAAATGTTTTACTTTTACTATAAAACCAAAGCAGACAAAACTTACTAAGTATATATTCTGATACTGTTTGCAATGTATCCGGTTCTCGTTTAATGCAGATTCGTTTAATGCAACAGAAATATTTTAGTAGTGCTCATATAATGCGGTAAACTACTCCATATCATTATTATTAAAATTTACTTATTTTTATTATTATTAAAGAAGATTATTATTAAAATTTATTTAATTTTATTTCATGAAATTATTTATGTCATACAAATATTAACAAAATTTTTTTTTCATTATCATCGAAAGATGATAATGAAAAATAAAAATTTGTATAATATGATAATGAAAAATAAAATATGATAATGAAAGATGATAATGAAAAATAAAAATATTCATATTTTCATCGAAAGATGATAATATGAATATTTCTAAAGGTTGATTACTGTCTTAGTCCGAAAATAAAAGTTATTTATATAATTACCGAATGAAACAATGGCAACCAAAGAGCATGCTATTTCCGCTTTCTTGTTTGACAATTTGATTTTATATGTTAATAGCAGATGATGAAATATCTGGTACCACCCCCAACAGTACGGCGATAAATATCTAAGTACGGGTATAAAATGTCGAATTTGTGAATATTTAACATTTATTTATTGCAATATTCATATTTTCCACTTCCTCATCTTGATTCATTATATATGAGCCGTTCACAAGCCAAATCGATTAACTCCACTTTTTGAATTTTTTAAAATTGTGTCACAGTACTTGGTTGACTCTTAATTATTTATAATAAAAATAAAATTTCCTAATAGTTAGGTTTAACACCACTAAATGACAAAATTTTTTTTGGCCATTGAATAATAAATAATTTATTTCAGAAACCAATTCGATTAACTCCATATTCAATGTAAATCATGGTAATAAAATAATCAAACATTTATAAGTGCGTATTATGCTTAAGACATTTTTTGAATTTATCCTTCAAAGTTAGAATTATATTTATACGTCTTTAAAATCACATGCTTAAGACATTTTTTGAATTTATCCTTCAAAGTTAGAATTATATTTTTACGTCTTTAAAATCACTAAATTGGAAGGATCGATTGAGAGACGTATAGGAAAGGTGCGATACTGCCTACATGAAAGTTTTGGCTAACCAATTTTTATTCAATAATATTTTTGTTTTTAGTCAAAATCTTTCGCTTTATCAGTCTAGGATACGACAATAAGAATTTAGTTAAGTAATTTTTTATACAATGGTATATATTGGATGATAACAGTAAGCTGTTCATTTTGTCATAACAAATAATTAATCGGTTACTATTATATATGTATATTAATAGAATAATGCCTTTGTAAAATAAAAAATTTATTTTATTAAACGAAGTAAAATATGATTAAATACAAAAATAATGAGACTCTACTGAGATTATAACTGGATGACTGCGTCTAAAAGTTGATTCCCACTAGCACGGAACCGCTGCGAAAAATACGCGCGTGACGAAAGCAGCGCGGTTTTGACCTCATACTGGGTCCTAAAAATCACTACCATCAATGTTTAGATAGATTCAACTTTTCTGCGACGGTAAAATCCGTCGAGATAAAATCCACCAATGAAATCCATGCATTTTGCAACGTTGTATTGTTGGCAACCTTAACAGTCAAAATGGCGGGATTCTTTTTTATTAAATCTCATCTCTTTGATCTAAATTGCATAGAAACATTGTTTGTATTTCTTCTTATAAATATTTTCGATCAAGCATTTTCCCTTCCTCGATTTTGTTTCAGTTTCCTCATTTACTGCAGCTGTTAACATCATTTCGTAAACAATGAGTGCCTTTCATTGCTCAGCGTCCATTTTGTTTTACACGAAATGAATCATGGGAACAGCACTAAGATTCTTGGGGAAAGCGAAGCTTTCCGCGACTGTGGGAACCCGAAAGCGGAATTGTTATCTGTGACAGTTTTTAACCGTTCCGCTTTCTGCAGTGGATAGTCGGAACCATAGTATAATAAATCTATAGTGGGAATCAACCTTAATTCTTTGCGTTCGGCCTCGTTCTCTCAATGCTCTGACATTAAATTTAGCAACCAAACTTTTGTTTAGCATTTGAAATATATACTGCATTAACTTATTTTTTAAAATATTTTCAAGATTGAAATCGATGGTATTATTATTATTTTTTTTTATTTTCACTTGTCAAATCGATTAACTCCATCAGCCAAGGATACTACCTTATGTATTTTATATGTCGTTAGATAATACATATCGTAGATATAATAATTCGAAAAGAATTTCGAGTATATGAATATAACAACGATATTTTCCTTCCTTTCTCTACTTTATAAATCTATTCGAAGGGAACCGCATTGGATAACATAATTATGCTCAAATAACAGGTGATGACAAAAATGGCACTAATTTCAACATTGCCGTATCGCCAAAATCACGTTCGTATTTGAGCTCGTGCATGCAATGAGATCTCTTGCATTCGAAATTTGACTGAAAGTGTTCTATTTTCAAATAAACTTTGGTTTTTCCAGTAAAAAATGCCATCCAAACAAGAGATACGTAGAAAATCTTTTGTACAACTTTACGAAGCAAATTGG
Source organism: Olivierus martensii (assembly GCA_000484575.1). NCBI lineage: Eukaryota > Metazoa > Arthropoda > Arachnida > Scorpiones > Buthidae > Olivierus > Olivierus martensii. The sequence continues at coordinate 41,414 of AYEL01068816.1, read as the reverse complement.
CATCTTTAGAAAAACTGTATTGTCGATCATTTTGGGGTAGAAGGTGTCCCTAAGCGGAGCATATATTGCATTCTTAACCGAAATAATCCAGTTAGGGTGCCAGGATCAGGTCGAAGAGCAAGAATCATGACGAAGACAAATGTCAAGAAGATAAAGCAGCTTTTCAGCAATAGAGACGATTAACCAGCGAGACGCAGCCAAAAAATTCAAATGCGACCAGTCCTACACCTAGAGTCTTGAAGACTACCGGCGTGAACTGTGTCTCGCGTTACTGCGTGTGGAAAATGTTTTTGGGCGTTTTAACATAAAACGCATGGAGCACAAAATTTTAAACTTACAACATTACAAAGCCCATAAATAGCCCATAAATCTGGTATGAAAATTTTTTTGGTACTTCTATTTTAATGGCCTGTGCGACCTCTGCCCACTCAGCCACCCCACAAAAAACCGATATTGATGCCCAACGGAATGAGCCCAAAATTTTTAACTGCCCAATATTAAGAGCCCATAAATAGCCCATAAATCTGGTATGGTAAATTTGAAATTCCGAGGAAGGGGGGCATATTAAGAGCCCATAAATAGCCCATAAATCTGGTATAGTAAATTTGAAATTCCGAGGAAGGGGGGATGAGTGGGCAGAGGTCAATCGTGGCGCTGTGGCACCCTAAGTTGCCGCGGCACCCCGGTTGAAAAACACTGCTGTAATGTATAATGCTATATAGCAGGGGTCGGGAACCATTTTTAATAGGAAAGTATATTTCAGAAATGCGGGAGTTCGACGGGCACCGTAGCACGCAGTGGCTGAATAGAGTATACGAAGATAGTGAGCACAGAAAATAGTTCACTATATGCGGCATCAGATGATTCATCTAGCCATCTAGTGTTATATAGATGTCGCTAATATTCAGTTTCATCAAAAATTTAATTGTACAATTCGTACAATTGTTAAAATGGCGAAGATAATCAAAGTGCGCAATTGTAAAGAATTTTTACTAAAATTATTCGTTACAACTACGAGTATTTGTTGTTCAAATATCTAAAATTTAGATTTCAGATATTTTTTGCATATTTTACGCCACCTTTCCAATCAGGGAGATTATTAAGTGGGCGAGGCCAGTTCCAACCACGGGCTGCGCCCACACCCTGGAGGCAGGACGGGGATCGCCGGGCCGGGCCCAGCACCCCGAAAAAAATCCGGGAACATTCGGGACGCGAACCCGTGTCCGCCTGCGTGGCACGCCGATAGCGTTACCACTCGGTCATCCGGCCGCAAATTTTCTTTTCAGATATTTGAACGGCGAGCACATAAAAATTGCTTCGCGGGCACCGCGTTGCCGATCCCTGATATATAAAAAACACGTCCATCTGCAATTTTCTGATCTTCTGAATTCTCTGTAAAATACAATGTACACAGCTTACTGTATAGTAGGCTACCCTTAATTGCTCGGCACGCAATAAAGGATGGAAACGATCTGATTCTTACGATCTTAAATTTTCTACAGCCTAAGTGTGAACCAGGCTTAAAGAGGTATATGTCTGATTCTTACGATCTTAAATTTTCTACAGCCTAAGTGTGAACCAGGCTTAAAGAGGTACATGATTAACCATTAACTTCATCTCTCCCACCCGCTGATTACAAATGAATCCAGAGAACTTTTAATACTGTATATACCAAAGGCGGCCAAACTCTTTGGTACATTCAATGTGGCTCCACATCATGAAAGTCGATAGTAAATATGAAGCAAATACTTAATTTAAACAAATTATAGATATATTTTTTATCTATTGTAAAAAAGCAGTATGCATCTATACAAAATAAATGCGATCTGAAATAAACAATTTTTGAAATTATTATTAAGATTATCTGAAATATTGATGCTGTTATCATTGATTCAGAAAGAAAATCCGGCTCTAGAGTATTTGAGATTCTGCTATGTGGTTCGTAGTGACATGAAGTTTGGTCACATTACTGATGAACTTCGGGATGTAAATCGAGGTCAAATACGATACTAAAAGGAATATTTGTTTAGACGTTTCTATTGATGTATGGCGTCTTATCAGGGTTTGCCTATTCCATTAACATAGGGAAGATCCGTTCCGCCAAATTTCTTGGCAATCAGCGAGGGTAGTGGCTTAACGGGGAGCGTCTTATCGGCGTTTGACTGTATTAAGGTAACTGTCGAGCAAACGGACAGGCTAGTGATATATTTTAGAATATTTCGAATATACTTTGTTAAAACAGATTCTAATATTTATTATTATATTAAGATAAGGTGTAAGCTATCGATGCATCTAACATTTACTTTTGTCAGTAGCGCTAAAATTTTGTAATTAGTGATTTTAACAAAGAATGCATGCTGTCCGTTGGACATCTGTTTTCTTAATCACTAGTATAACTGAAAGAATAGTGGAAAGCAAAATATGGATTATTTCCATTTTTTATATACTACATGATACATGATATCTTTTCAAGTAATGAAGGCTTTGCATACAATTTATATTATCTGTATGCTTGGAAAATGTTTTCTTTATTGAGGTTTAAAGAAGTTACAATAGAAATTTATGCTACTTGGATTTTTTTCCACTGGTGGTATCAACTTTATGAACTTCAACTTCCTCGATCTTAAAAAATGTCGTGTTGACTGAACTTCAGAATCTCTACATTGGACAATATTCGCCTTCTTAATATGGTATTTACAATAATATATGTTTTTGCTGCAGTTATTAATAGCATTCCGTCAATTTGAAAAGCTTTCACAACGAATATCATGTTTTCTTCCAACTAATTATCATCCATTTGAATTTCTTTCCACCATTACGAATCATATCTGTAAAAGTGTAATTAATATAGAAAATGCCAGTAGATAATACGCGATACTAGTAATAAAATGTAATCTATTAATATAAATATAAGCCTCCTTTAAATAGCATTTGATAAAATACATATTTTAAGCTTTAAATGGCAAAAAAAGTATCCTTTTGCCCCCACAGAGAAGTGTCTGTTTGCCCCATCATCAGTTTTGCACTTTAAAGTTACAAAACTAAAAAATAAATGGCACTAGCACATTAGAGAACACGGCTAACGATTGAAAAGGCTTTAAGTTACCAAACACAAAGCATTAAATATAAAGCCGTTATTTACTACAACATAAATTTTACTTCATGCGAGTTTAAATGAAAATCTCTTCTTGCCTGATAAAGTCTTTAAGCTTAATTACAAGTTCTTTAACATTTCAATGGATTCGTTTTGCGAAAAAATAAGTACATATACATACAATATATAACATACTTCTAATATGTAGTTGCCAGTTTAATATTTTAAATATTGCTAATTTCCTTAAATGATATCCGTTTGTCTCTATATCCATTTGCCCCACAGTTACCTTATATTAAATATATTATCTTATTTTATACATTATATTTTTAACTTAAATAAAAATTATGTATTTAGCTAGGTTTTTGCTATACTATATTTATAATTTCTTCACAATAAACAACACTGCATCATTGAAGGAAGAAAGAAATATTTGTCTCAATCGTACTTTGTCATAGGATGTATCTAATGCAAATAGAAAGTTAATAATAATAATACAATTTTAAATGAATAAAAACAATTTTCTAGATTAATGGAGCACAATTCTGCAGCAAAAAACGAGTTTAGCATCACACATACAGTATTTTAACCTTTAATCAATGTTTTTTTATAATGAAATACCGGACTTATCATAGGAGAATGATATGATAAACAAATATGATTATAAATATTTGTTATGTTCCATTTTCTTATTATTTTTTTAATAACTTTGTTTATAAACATCTTATATTATATAATACATTGCAAAATCCAGTATACGGTATTAAATTTCTTATATCTTTGTTAATTATTCGAGCGATTTAAGGAAATCAAAGTAGAAAGTGTTCTTCTAATATAATACTTCAACAACTGGACCAAGATTTTAACTTGAAACAATAATACATTGCAAAATCCAGTATACGGTATTAAATTTCTTATATCTTTGTTAATTATTCCGAGCGATTTAAGGAAATCAAAGTAGAAAGTGTTCTTCTAATATGATACTTCAACAACTGGACCAAGATTTTAACTTGAAACGTTATCATTAATATTTTATTGAGCGTAAATTACGAAAGACTTCCGGTAAATTCTGTGATAATGGATCAGAATGCTATTTTAATTCATTTTGTATAGAAAATAAAATTCTGTATCTATTCTAATATCTATTAAATATATTTATTTAATAGATACAGAAGAATAATAAGATATTTTAAGAAAATCTTAAGTGTACTAATTGATATTGAGATAATGTTATAATTAGTTTTTATCCAAATAATGTAGAAAGACTAAATTTTATATTCAATTAACGCTAGTCGATTTTAATCACTTATACAGTAGATATAATGATTTGTATTAAGAAAAGTTCTTTATTTACTTATTTACTAAATATCATTTTCCAAATTATCATATAATGTATCTTTATATTCCAATCATCTTCACAACAAGTATCAAAACTTTTGATTTTTCCTTTTTTGCTATTTTCCATATAATGAAAAAACTTGCTAACTTTATATAATCATGTATATAATTTTCAACTCTATAACATTCAAAAATTAATAAAAAATAGGTGTTTTGATAATTTATGTATGCTGTATGTCCAAGCTAATGAAAAACTTCGTAAAACTGCTTATGGCTTTACTTGGACCTTTACTATCTAAGTTTATTACAGGACATGGATAATAATGTTATTTAAAGCACATATGAAGTCCTCTATTTTCAGTTTCGTATAATTTTGTCTTAATCGGATGATAAAATATCCATTTAATTCTTCTAAAATAGGATAGTGTTAAGTTTTCAGTTTCATCTCGATCAGTGCTGTCCAATTATAATGAACCCGAAGGCCATAGTAGTGTTTACTAGAGATATGGAGGGCCACAGTTACAAAAAATTAATGAACCCGAGGGCTGCAGCCGTGTTTACTAGAGATACGGAGGGCCGCAGTTATAAAAAAGGGGGTGGGACTTTGGTACTTGATACGTTTGTTTCAACAAACGGAACGCACAAATATAACGAAAAAGGGGAGGGGCTTCGGTACTCGATACGCTATTGTCTCAACAAACGGAACGCATAAATATAACTTTTTTTGAAACCAAATTTATTTCCAGATTAACAAACCTTATTACAAAATTATATTTATAAGATTGCATCCAATAAGCATGTTAACAAAAAGTTATAAAATATAAACAGTTAAAAATATATATAAAAAAGTATGAATGTAATTATTTTATATGATAAATGTGGACGGACAGCAGCATTTACAAGGGCTGGATATTTACATCCATTCCTGTTATAGCTATCCACAGAATATGTAAAAGAGAAGAATCTCCAAGGCAGGTTTCGAATCGATTCTTAACTATCTTCATGATAGAAAATGCACTTTCACACAAATCAGTACTACCAAACATTGATATTACTTTCGGACCAAAATCACAAAAGTTAGGATAACTTTTGTTAAATAAAGCAGTTTACCCATGTGAATTGTTATGGAAAAGTCATTTTTTCCAATCCCTACTAATATACTCGATTTTCATTTTCTATTTTATGTTTTTTCTCACTCATATCAAAAATGCAACGAACACATGGTAAAATAAAAATAAAACATAAAATAAAATCAAATTAAACAGTAAAATTAAATTAAACAGAATCTCACAACAATCACTAAAATGGTGACTGTTAGAAACCAAAAAATAACAAAAATACAGTCACAGTTTAAAACTTTAAACTGAAATAGCTAAAACTAAAATTGACGTGATTGAGTCTTAAAAAAATTGATGTCATTCATAGCTTGTTGATTATGGAATAATTACTAATAATTAAGAAAAATTAATTAATTGAATTAATATAATTCAATTTTAGGATTCTTTTTATTAATCTCTCAAAAAAGAGCAATAAATAAAAGTGAAAAAAAAACATTAAAAAGTAATATTATATCACAAATAGTGAAAGCCTCGCGGGTGGCGAGGCTTTCACAAAAAATGGCCTGGCGGGCCGCCTTTTGGACAGCTCTGATCTACATGTTTATCCTCAATAACATTAAATATTACAGTATCGGCTTGATAATCCATGGTAGTTATTTATCATCTTGAACGATCCGGGTCCCCTTGCAGGGATCCGCTTCAGTTGAATCCCATCCTTCAAATTTCCAGTTAACACTATCACGGATGTTTAGTCAGCTCATGATGGGCCATCACATGTGGCCGCTACTAAATATTCTCCTCGCGGGATTCGGCTGCATAATTCAAGATAACCTAATTATTACATTAATATTTGTAGCTATTGGTAATATATTCTTCGCTAATCCCATATTGCTCTTTAAATCTACAAATGTAAAAAAATGTGTTTGAATAAATCCATTACAAAAATGCATAGAAAATTCTTTGCATTTTCGAAATAGATCTATTTTAACAAATCTTTACATTTCCAGCAGATTTTTATTTATCAGCTGAAAGATAGAGTCAATATACTGTAATGGAATAAACATTCATTTATGTAACACTCAGGCCAAAGACAGATCAAAGAGGTCAATAAGGGCGATCGTCTCCACTTGAGAAGTCTCAGTCTATTTGATTTTGCCCCCCTCTCTCTCTCTCTCTCTCTCTCTCAGGTCAATAAGGGCGATCGTCTCCACTTGAGAAGTCTCAGTCTATTTGATTTTGCCCCCCCTCTCTCTCTCTCTCTCTATCTCTCTAAAGCCTGGAACACACCAAGACTTTTCTGCGCAGAATAGCAGAATGCAGAAAAGTTTCATTCTGCTTTGGTACTGTTTTCTGCAAAATATAGCGGGTGACACAAACATAAATGCAGTTAAGTGAGTTAAGTAGAATGCATTCCGCCGCCATTTTACATCCTCTGCCTGATCGATAATCACGGATAACTTTGTGAAAAATAAACTATAATACTGTTTATTATATGCCGTATGCCGATGGATTTTCATAAAGACTGCTTTAAAACTATATCCTTGTAATTTTTGTTCTTTTTGTCATAAAGACAGGACTATTTTCTTATGTTTTTGATAAACATCTCAGTATTTACAGCAGACAATCGTCGCTTACTTTACGCCACATTTTAAATGTATATGTTGTCATGTATAAACAATGCTACGATTGGTTGTAGTTAGGCAGAATGAAAAACTTGAGCTGTGCTAATGTCAATTTTCTACCTTGTTTCTGCTTCGATCCGCATAAATTTCTTTCTGCTTTTTGCGGTTTTTTCTGCAATTCTGCGCAGAAGTCTCAGTGTGTTCCAGGCTTATGAATCGTAGTTCTTTGTATTGAGATTTAATTACCTATTGTTGAAAAATGATCTATCCATTTCTTTCCTCTGTCTCTTCTATCTTTTATTTATTTAGTGAAAGGACAAAAGTGTCCATTTTGTGGCAGTTCAGACTGATTCTCACAAAAATCATATGTCAATTCGATTAGCTGGAATAAAATGTTCTTGCATTTTCGTCTTGGAGAAATTTTTTTAAATTCGAAATCTCACACTCCCAGATTTTTCAAGATTGGGCTGAACCCAGCATATTGAATTTCATCTTTCACCTAATGGCCGATCTCACTACACTAGCGGTGACCCGGAGTGGGATTTGAATGCCCTTGCCACTTATTTTCAAACAGAATCGAAAGTAACAATGTAATCTAGAAAGAAGATAGATTACATATGGTTCCTGATATATTTATATATAATAAATTTCATTTGAATGATGAGTGAAATAATATTTCCATAAAAAATAGTATAAAATAAATCTTTTTTTCCTACACAAATATCATTATTTTGAATTTTTTAATATAATTTTTGTAAGATAAATTTAAATAATAATGACCAACGTATTTTTTAGATTAATGACAATCATCTGTTGGTATTATAGAAAGCAACTCTGAAAAGAAATAATAGTCTATTAATGAACATGCCTTCTATTTTAAAATACTTTAAAATGTGCCAATAAAAATTGTCATTAAACTGGATGAAGACCCAAGTTCGATCTGTTTGATATTCGAACTTCGGGTTCATACACCTTATTAGAGGAAATTTAAAAATTTTTAATTTTTTAAATTATTGAAGTTGTAGGACTGAAAGGATTGTTTATTTTTAAAGACTGATTATACCTACAAAGTTTCATGAAAATTTAGTGATTAGTTCAAATGTTTAATTTTTTAAATTATTGAAGTTGTAGGACTGAAAGGATTGTTTATTTTTAAAGACTAATTATGCCTACAAAGTTTCATGAAAATTTAGTGATTAGTTCAAAGTTTATTTAGATGGACACATATAGCGACATACTATTGATAAACAAATATCAATTCACCAGAAACAAAATTAGAATTGATAAATATCACAAATCATCTTCATAGTCAATTAGAGTAGAACGTATTGAACTACCCTGGAGGATCCGAGACTATATTTCAAGATTTTTTCTCATAAAGGTCTGAGACCTCTTACTTCTCTTCATTTCATCTACTGACCGATTTCACCATGGATGTGAGCAAACCTATCGTTTATTTCTGAAACAGTCTGATCTTTGCAATACGACATTAGCAATCAATCATTTTTCCGCTTCAATACAAAAGACTTACATAACATAAAATATATAAATTTTCGGAATAATTCTATATCTATATCTTTTCTCGGTATTTTTACTCTTATTGTGAAAAGCAAATATTTTAATTAATAAAACCGTTTCATGTCCTGCTTTGATTTATAAGTAATTATTTTGATATTATTGAAGAAGAGTACTTACTCGTTTTTTAATCTTGTAAGGTATAAATGGAAAAGCCAGTGCAACGATGGCTTGCAAATACTTATTAACATTAACAAAATGCACCGATTTGTAACTAATAGGAAATGATTGCTGTAAAAAAAAATAAATATATATATAATTATCATCTAAAATATTGGCATTAAACTTATTTAATTATAAGTTTATATTAATTAATATGAAAACTAATAAAATTCTAAAATGGTTAAATAATCGATTTAAATATTTAAATTTTATTTTGAAAGGTCTTATTAAAATTATTTCTGTACCAATTTTTGTAATAATTGTATGGAGATATCGAAGAATATTAAATATTTTCTAATAAATATTAAATATTACATATTCAAAATGATTATCCATTAAATACAGTACTATCATTCAGCCAGTTTGTTTGACCAGTTTTTAAATTTCACAGAATCTTTTGTTGTGGAGACAGCATATGAAAAATAACAGTTAAATTCTGGCAATGTCGTTAAATATTTTGCAACATAAATGAAATAAAAACAATAATAAATTATTATAAGGATCATGATCGTTTTTCATTGAAGATCATGGTTAATTATTTAAAAATATTCAGTCGCAACTGAAGCTTTGTCTCGTAACTTCTTGCGCAAACATGTTACAACAATGAATATATGTACAAAATAGCATATTTTAATATGAATTTCGTATTGTCTTGATGTATTTTGTATCACCTGAAATCAAATTATATAAAGGTTTCTTCTAAATTTAAAAATTCGAGGTATTTTTGACTTTGTTTACATAGAACGTTAGCATACTTTACAATATAGTGGCATCCAGAATAATAAAATTATTTAAAATTGTAATAAAATGATTTTTGTACAATTTATTGATTTATGTACTAAATTTTATATGCCATATTACATTTTATTTTATGATTAGTTACAAATACAGGTTTCCCTCCTACAACACGGTTTCGCTCTAACATGATTTGAAAATTGCGGAAACCCTCATATAGCACGATACTTTTACAACACGGTTTTTACAGTAGAATTACTTAACACATTTAGAAAATAACATTTATTCTCCTACAACAGAAAAAATTTTCCTTAATTAATTTTTATAAAGCCTACTAGGGACATACAATATGCACATAAAATGCAATCATTGGGAACAGGGCGCGGATTTAGGCATGCTTTATGGGCTGCAGCCCAGGGCCCCGTTCAATCAAAGGGCCCCCTTCTCGGTCATAAACATAAAAGTAAACAATTTAAATTAAAAATTAAGAAAAAATAAATCACATAATTTTTTTTCCAATCTAGATAAAGTTTAAATCGTTGGTTTGCAACAATATTAAATTTGAATAAAATATCAATTATCAATGTTTTAATTGACAGTAAATAGTAAATACGGCTCTGTCGGTATTGTCCGTCCACGAAAACCGCGCCTAGCTAAAGTGGATGAATACAAACGTCACAGTCCAGGGGAGTCACAGTCGGTAAATGACGGGTGGGAATGGTTTCGGTTTCGATTTACTTTTCTTTGTATATTTCTGTTATTTGTCATCTTGGTGTTTTCGCTTACCTTTTTCTATTTGTGATGGGCTAGCACAAGTCGCAAAGAAAATAAAGGTAAAATATTTACTAAAAACATATATCGTTATTTTTTTTATTCCGGATGATTATATTTTATTAGATAAAAATTATTGAATTAATATTATATTACTTCTGTTAAATATACTATTTCCAATGTCAAAACTAATCATTTAGCATTACAATAACTTCTGTTAAATATACTATTTCCAACTTCGAAACTAATCATTTAGCATTCGCAGTCGGTATAATGATGAGTGGGAATTATTGAATTAATATTATATTAAATTCTGTTAGTAATTATTTCCAACGTCGAAACTAATCATTTAGCATTCGACATTACAATAAAATATTTCCAATGTCTATTGAATTAATATATTAAGTTCTGTTAAATATACTATTTCCAACGTCATATCTAATCATTTAGCATTCGATATTACAATAAACTTCCATTCAACTTCAGTTATCATGCATTTGAAAACATTCATGTGCCAAGCTGTCATTACTATTTTGTCACTGGACTCGTTAATTAGCGCACGCGTACTTGCGTCGATGGTCGCGGCTAAGCTGGACGGACAGTAGTCGGTAAAATCAAAATATACTAATGTCGCTTGTATCTTAATAAAATAGTAAATAACTTAATCGGAGCATTTGCGTTCAAACGAGTTGCTTTGGTAAAGAACATGCGCAGTAACTATCTTCACGTTATCTGGCTGATACGCTATCTTTTGCCACGTCCAACACTCTGTACTTAATCTTTAGATTTTCGAACGGGTTAGAGTTATTCTACGAATAACTATTCTACAGATAGGTCGTGCAACAGGCCCTAAAGCATGTTAGTTTAGCGTAGCTCTCACAGTTAGGTTAATTTCGGTTAATTTAATAGGCCCCCAAAGTTGAGGGTCCGCCTTTGATTCGGAAATATTTTGCTAAAATTAGTCATAAATGCAATTTCGGTAGTTTGTCGTGAGAGGGACGATATGCAATCTACTTTCAATTTCTATTTGAAATTGAATTAATTGAATTAACTTTGAAATTGAGTTAATTGGCAACAATTGAATGTTTTGTGTTCCAAACTTTTAGTTCTTGGATAAAAAAATAAGTTTTTATTCTTCAAAAGAGGAATGTGAAAGAGAAGAAAAATTTTTTAACATATTTTTTTGGATATATATTAAGGAACGATTGTTTCCTAGCTGGTTATAGCGGGTTAGATTACAGATTTTATAAAGAGATCGGAAGATACACAAACTTTGAATGCAGAAAACAGTTCAGAAAGTAAAGCTGATATTGTTAAAGGAAAAACGTTCTAGATTTAATAAAACAGTAGCAAAAAAAAGATACACAAACTTTGAATGCAGAAAACAGTTCAGAAAGTAAAGCTGATATTGTTAAAGAAAAAACGTTCTAGATTTAATAAAACAGTAGCAAAAAAGATATAATTATTAATTAATGTTATATAAGCTGTATATCTTTTTTTTTCCTTTGTGTTAATGTATTAGTTTTATGGTAAAGAAATGGACTACGTTTAGCAGTAAAAAAACGAGACAACTTTATTCAAGCACGTTGGTTGATCGCCATGTTTATTAACAACAAAAGAAAGAGGAAAGGTTAACTGTTGCCACACAATAATAAACTAAAAACAATAAATTCTGCTGTATATCTTTTTTTTTCCTTTGTGTTAATGTATTAGTTTTATGGTAAAGAAATGGACTACGTTTAGCAGTAAAAAAACGAGACAACTTTATTCAAGCACGTTGGTTGATCGCCATGTTTATTAACAACAAAAGAAAGAGGAAAGGTTAATAATAATAATAAACTAAAAACAACAAATACAATAATAAACTAAAAACAATAAATACCCAAACACTCTTCCTCAATTTTAACTAATCTTGGTCATAATTGCAAACAAACAAAAGTGAAATGATATATTAAAATTAAAGAATTACTACAATAAATAAAGCAGAACCTAGTCTTCAAACACTTTTATGTCGTCTTTGTATTTTGAAAATTTTTTTTAACAGTAAAGACTTGGTTAGGATGTCTGATGGATTTTCATCTGTTGATACATATTTAATCTCTATCAAATTTTTAATAACTAAATGTTTTATGATGTGATAACTTATGTCCACATGTTTAGATCTTTTAGAATTTTCATAACTTTTTGATGGCATAATAGCTCCTTGATTATCAACATACAATATAGAATTTGTTGTTTTTATTTATCTCTTCATTCACAACTTTAGCAGACATTAATTCACATGTCAATGCAACTGCTACATATTTTGCTACACTTGAACTTTGAACAACACATTGCTGTTTTCTTGAAAACTAAAATATTGGATTTCCTAAATAATATACAATACATTCCACTTACACTTTTTCTGTCTGTTTGATCAGAATCCCAATCACTATCTGAATATAAGAGTATTTTATGATTTTTCATTTTTCTTATACTCTAACGAATGGGTTTTTGTTTGTTTTACGAATCTAAGTATTCTTTTGGCAGCAGTCAATAATTTTTCAGTTGGTCTATCTAGGAATCTGCTAAGATATGAAACCCCAAAGATTACATCTGGTCTTGTGCATACTGAGATATACATTAGGCTCCCATAATTTCTCTGTAAGGAACATTAATAATTTCTTCGTTATCTTTTATGTTTATATCTTTTTCGACTGGTGTTTTAACTTCTTTACAATTTTCCATTCCAGTAATCTTTATTCCTTTTTCTATCATTGATTCCTGTGATAACTTAATCCTGCTTTCATCTCGTTCTATTCTTATTCCAATAAAGTTTTTTATCTCACCAAGATCTTTTGTGTTAAATTGTGTTTTTAATTTTTCAACTGTTTCCTGTATTTCCTCACCTGTAATTATAATATCATCATAGGTTAGCATAATAATTTTATCTTTAAAATATAAACAGAAATCACTTCTTGATCTTCTAAAACCATTTTCATTAGCAAAATCATCAAATGTTTCATTCTTTGTTCTCTTCGTAGATTTTAGTCCATATAATGTTTGTTCAATTTATAAACATCAGCGTCAGTTTCAGTAATTCCTTGAGGTGTTTTAATGTATATATTTGTTTTTAGCTTGCTATTTAGAAATGCAGTTGGAATATCTAGCTTTATGAACCAATCTTTACTTAAAGCCAATGATAGTAGCATTCTCATTCTTGATAAGTCTTGCAACAGGTGCATAGAAGTATTCCTCATTTTTCTTTTTGTAGCCCTTAGCAACCAATCTAGCTTTTTTGTTCCATTTTCTTTAGTCTTAAATACCAATTTAGTCTCGATTACTTGAATTCCAGCTGGTAATGTGGATTTTGACCAAGTGCTTATTTTTTTATGAGCTTCTAACTCTTTGCATTTCTCCATTCTTCTGACTGTACAGCGTCTTCATATGTTATTGGATCTTCATTGATAAACATACAATAACTTTGATAAGCATCAAGTTCATAATTTTCAGCTAAATATTGTGGCAATTTTCTGTTTCCTTTTTCATCTGGAATATCTCTCACTGTTTTTTTATCTTTTTCTAATTCTTTTATTGATTTATCTTGCAATTTATTTTGTTCTTCTTCTATATGAAATATTACTTTATTTTGATTTTCTTTTTTAAATTGAGCACGATATGGTGTTTCATCAAATTTTGCATCTCTTGAGACAATAATTTTATGATTTTTAATGTCCCATAGGCGATAACCATTATCACAATATCCAACTAACCTTGTTTCTATTGCTCGATTGCTAAGTTTGTCTGGTGTTGATAAAACATAAGCATAAGCTTTATATCCAATAGTCCTTATTTTTTATAAATCATTTTGGCCATACCATTTAACAGCGGGTTTTCCTCCATTTAGTGGAAATGTGGGTGTCTATTTAATAATAAGGCAGCAGTATGAATAGCTTCAACTCCACAAGTATTTTGGCAAGTCAGTTTCTACAAACATAGTTCTTGTCTTATTTAAAAATGTACGGTTCATACGTTCGCTAACGCCAGTTTGCTGTGAAGTATAAGGTATAGTAAATTCAATTTTAATTCCCTTTTCATACAGTAGTTCTTTAACTCATTATTATTGAATTCTTTTCCGTTATCACATCTAATCCTATAAACTCTTGTATTAAATTAACATTCAAGTCTATTTATATAATTAATAACATTTCCAGTTGCATCATTTTTATTTTTAAGCAGATAAACTTGAATGAAATGAGAAAAATCATCAGTAATTGTTTGGAAATATTTTTATCTAGCCTTTGTTTCTGGATTTAATGGTCCACACAAATCAGTATGAACTAATTCTCCAATACGGTTAGTTCTTGGTGGAGAACATTTTCTAAATGGTATCTTGTTGCTTTCCCTTTTAAACATGCTTCACATTTTCATCGTCAATTGGGAGATTCATAGTACTTAAACTTTTCTTATTTAAATGACCCGTACGTCTATGCCATAACATTTTATCTTCTTCATCATTTAATATCATTTTATCTTTTTCATCATTTTTCATCGTCAATTGGGAGATTCATAGTACTTAAGCTTTTCTTATTTAAATGGCCCATACGTCTATGCCATAACATGCTTCTTCTTCATTTAATACCTTTATATGGTTATTCATTTCATAATTTTTATTTTCGTTTCCATTAAATAAATCAAAATCTATTTGATAAGTTTTTCCACTTTTATATAAGCCCATAGATACATTTTTAATTTTTATTCGTGCTGTTTATCGAACAAATATTACTTTTAATCCTTTTTCAGTCTACTGGTGTACTGAAATCAAATTATGGCTGAGATCCTTCACAATTAAAGCATTAATATTAACAATTTTTCATTATATAAAACTTTTAGAATTTTTTTTCTTCCGCTAGCATTGTTTGTTTATTTGCAACTTTGATTGATATTGGATAATCTAGTTTTCGAATTGATGTCGTCATTGGTCTGTAATGCTCAGATATTAAGTGTTCTATAGCACCAGAATCCAGGAAAAATGAAATATATTTGTATTGTTACATGAATTTAAACAATAATCACCTTCACAGTCAACTGCTAAACTCATTATTCCTTCTGATACTATCGTATTGGTTTTATCATGATATCCACCAGTATGAAGTCTTCGGCCTCTTTGTCTACCCCGGAAATATCCGCGACCTCTGCTTCTGAGGTTTAAGAAATGATTTCTAATCTCATTTTGTTTATAGTTAATTTTATTTGGACAATCATTACTTTTGTGCCCTTTTTGGTTGCAAGCATAGCAAGTTAAAAAAAATTAGTTTCTTGAACACTTTCTTGCATTGGTGAATTTTATATTTTTAATTCAAATTCAAACTCTAGCAGTCTTGATTTAACAAAATCTAAAGTAACTCCAATTGTTATAGTCGCTATTGCTGTCACAGCACTATCATATGCATTTGGTAGAGTCAATAGTAAATAACAAATTTTATCTTCTTCACTCATCACCTGATGCTCTTTCTAATTCACTTAGAAACTAAATGTTATCTTTGGAATACACAGGAGATAAATTGGAAGATCATTTTACAGTATTTAGTTCTCTAGAACTAAATACTGTAAAATGATCTTGAACTAAATACTGTAAAATGATCTTCCAATTTATCTCCTGTGTATTCCAAAGATAACAGCTTTTTCTTTAAATAAATTTTTGTAGAGATACTTTTTCTTTGATAAATATCTGAAAGAGCTTTCATTATTTATTTGTTGTTGTTTTATCTTTGACATGTTCAGTCTGTGTATCAGTTAAACATTGACATATTATCTATCGATTTGGCTTTTGTATCTTTCTTATTATAATCTATTACTGTTTCATTATCAGCTTTTTCATATATTGCTTCGTGGGCCTCTTTTTCTTCTAGTAAACTTAACAGTCTAAATTTCCATGTGGTAAAGTTATCTTTCAACTTCGGAGCGTACATTGCTAAAACCGACGCCATTTTTTTTAATTCTTTAATAATTATAAAACTTCTAATACCTTTTAACTATCGTTTTTCTCTTTAACTTTTTTCCGCAGACTCTGGGCCCATAACCTGTTAATGGATTAGTTTATGGTAAAGAAATGGACAACGTTTATAGGTGGGTTCATACTACGACTGACTTCACCGACTCTACGTCACGTTTCCATAGCAATAGCAGTCGGTAGTAGGTCCAGTCGTACGATCAACCAAGTTTTGTCCGGTTGAATATTTGAAGTCTGGTCGCCGCGGTCCGCCAACAATAACCAATCAGAGTGCTTTCTAAACAGCCAATCGTATTTTCTTTCTTTGACAGGTAGTTCGTGATGTTTTTGTCCGGTTGAATATTTGAAGTCTGGTCGCCGCGGTCCGCCAACAATAACCAATCAAAGTGCTTTCTAAACAGCCAATCGTATTTTCTTTCTTTGACAGGTAGTTCGTGATATTTAATCGCCATCTTTACTGATAAAGATTTTATCGAAGAGTTAATAAATGAAGTTAGGCAGTATCCTTGGATATGTAGGATTCTAGTTTAACCATAGCACGCTGCTGATTGGAGCGGTGAATCTTTAATACAACGGAATTGTCGATTCGTATTTTATACATCAGTCGGTGGGCGTAGAATCTTCAATTTCAATCAGCAGCGTGCTATGGTTAAACTAGAATCCTACCCTTGGATATATGATATACGTCGCCACTATGATTTTCTAATTGTAGGTAAAATTTATTAGACGATGATTGGTTGTATTATCAAAATATAACAATAGCTCCGATTGGCTAATACAAAACGTCATTAGACAATCGGCGTGTAATGTGAACTGCCTGGCTCGAAGTCGTTGGAATCGGCCAGTCGATCGTAGTGTGAACCCTCCTTAACAATAAAAAAGGACAACTACTTTATTCAAGTACGTTGGTTAATCGCCATGTTTATTAAAAACATAAGAAAGAGGAAGGGTTAAGTGTTGCCACACAATAATAAACTAAAAAAATAAATACTCTAACACTTGTTTTACGTATATTGTTTCTTAAGATTTTAAGTATATGTCTTGTTTTCTTTATATGTTTCATGTTATTAATATTCTTAATAAAAATTAAGTTTCTTATGTGAAATCAAAGAAAGTTATTTGTTTTTAATTAGTTTTAGAACGTATCTCTCCTTTTTGTATTCGCTCTGGATCTCATATAACAGGTTTCACACAGCTCGGTGTTTTTTAGGAACCCATTTAACGTTTTATAGGAGGGATACCTGTAGTTTTTATTTTGAGAAAAAGATAGAATCGGTTGTTTATTATTTTGAATGACACCACCAGCTAAATCTATTAAACTGTTCTTTAAAATATTCTGATTAAAGCATTTATATAAATATTCTTACATATAAACATGATAGAGCAAGACGTATTATTTTTGGAGAAAATTGAATGAAATGTCTCCACGAAACTGCTTTCGCATCTATTATGATATCCAGTCCGTGCACTTGAATTGGATGATAATTCAACTCTAAATCTAAAAATAGTATGAGGGTTCTACCTACATCAAATACATTCAGTTTTGTTGGATCCCAGTGATCTGCCAATGAATAAAAAGCTTTAAAAGATATAAATTCACTGAATACCAAAATATTTAACCACTTACCGACTCTACCAACTCCTATCACTTTATCAGGCATGGTACGAAGCGTTGTCATCATATTCATCTTTATACAATTTTCCAATACAGATGGTTTAAGATCTTTGAAAACATTTTGATGATTTTTCCGTATAGAATAATAATTTTTTAACAGTTTAAATGCTCTTTCTCTATCGTATTTTCTTGCACGGAGAAAACTCAAGAGAAATATATCATCAGTACGGCATTTTAACTGCTTATCGTCTAGTTAAAAATATGCAGATAAATTATGAAAAATATATCGCTTATAATAATAATAATATTAGTATTCCATAAAAATTTATTAACTACGTCAAAATCTATTGCATTTTCAAATTTTTGAAATCATCAAGCCGAAATTAACTAATTCCTCATCAAAATCTAAAAAATATGATATTTTAGATTTTAAAGTTTATTGATTTATATGATACAAAGTCAATGATATTTTTAAAGAAAAATACATAATTATATATTTTCAATTTTTACACGATGATAACTAAGGAACATGATTTTCTATGGCAAAAAACAGATAATTCCGCGGCAAAAAAATACAAAATTACGCGTAGAGAGACGAAATATTGCTGTCGGTCGAAATCGTCGCTTTAGAGTTATTTTTACAACTACAAAATACCTATAGGTATACAGTAAAACCTGTCTAAGCTGGAATCCCAAGGGACAAGAAATTTTCTTGCCTTAGACAGTTTTCCAGCGTATACAGGTTTCATTATGAAATAAAAAACGAGATTTAATGCATTTATAATACATTGTTATTGCAATAGTACATATATTGATAATATAGTGAATCGGGGGAAATTGACCAATTTTTTCTTTTTAACCCTAAAACTCATATTAAATTTGAACATTTTGCTTTATTGATTTATATGATACAAAGTCAATGATATTTTTAAAGAAAAATACATAATTATAAATTTTCAATTTTTACACGATGATAACTAAGGAACGTGATTTTCTATGGCAAAAAACAGATAATTCCGCGGCAAAAAAATACAGAATTACGCGTAGAGAGGCGAAATATTGCTGTCGGACGAAATCGTCGCTTTAGAGTTATTTTTACAACTACAAAATACCTATAGGTATACAGTAAAACCTGTCTAAGCTGGAATCCCAAGGGACAAGAAATTTTCTTGCCTTAGACAGTTTTCCAGCGTATACAGGTTTCATTATGAAATAAAAAACGAGATTTAATGCATTTATAATACATTGTTATTGCAATAGTACATATATTGATAATATAGTGAATCGGGGGAAATTGACCAATTTTTTCTTTTTAACCCTAAAACTCATATTAAATTTGAACATTTTGATTTCATATTTTTTTGTACTTAAACTTACAAGTGTTTTGCATATATGACTCAATCAAAAACTTTGAAATAACAATCGGATCATGATTGATAATTTTTTTAAAAAGTTACAATTAGTCATTTTACCCTGAATATTCGCTTACAAGTGTTTTGCATATATGACTCAATCAAAAACTTTGAAATAACAATCGGATCATGACTGATAATTTTTTTTAAAAGTTACAATTAGTCATCTTACCCTGAATATTCAGGGTAAGATGCCACTGCACTTTTGATAATATTTACTTTAATAAATAGCAAAAAATAACTCTCTACTCATCTATTAACTTTTTGTTCACTATACCATGTATATTTTAATTGAATAAATTATTAAATTCTATAAAATTACAAAGAATTAAATAAAATCAGATATTTAGATATCGTATATACCCTCGATAGCCAAGTTGCGGCTGGTGAGCCAAATGCGACTCTTTGGTACCTTTAGTGTGCATCCATATAATAAAAGTCGAGAGTTAAATTAGAGCAATCTCTTTTAATTACGAAAGATGTAGGAGTTGTCCATTTGTCCATATAAAATAAGCCATCCCAAACACTTAAGAAAATGGATTTAGCAGTTTTTTTCTAAGCCTTAATTATTTAGCTATGCTTCATTTGTCCATATAAAATAAGCCATCCCAAACACTTAAGAAAATGGATTTAGCAGTTTTTTCTAAGCCTTTCATATACAATTAGTATTAAGCATATAATGAATTATTTATTGTGTGGTCCTATGCCATATTTTTCATCAATATTTTTCTATAATCTCCTTTTAACGTTCTGTAAGGTAGGTATAGGCCTACTATATATCGGTGAAGCATTGAACCAATTCATGCCTGCTCTGTTTATGTTATGCTACAAGTTTTAAACTTTCTTTGAACCAAAGACTTATGTTGGGTCCTAATATGGGTTCTTATCCTTTAATTTATGAAACAAATTACAAATACAAAAATGTAAATTCGGCATCTAATCCTGAATCAAAAATTGGCATTTTTCCCGTTGATCAGGGTGAGATGCAACTTTTAATCTCTTGATTTAAAATGGCTAAATTAGAACGACATCAAAAGCAAAATATTCTTTAAAGTATCCATCGCACATTAGATATATTAATTGGGTCCTAATATGGGTTCTTATCCTTTAATTTATGAAACAAATTACAAATACAAAAATTTAAATTCGGCATCTAATCCTGAATCAAAAATTGGCATCTTTCCCGTTGATCAGGGTGAGATGCAACTTTTAATCACGTGATTTAAAATGGCTAAATTAGAACGACATCAAAAGCAAAATATTCTTTTAAAGTATCCATCGCACATTAGATATATTAGTTTCTACTATGCTGATATTACGATTAATAATAATACTTCAAAAAATGACTTTATAATTTTTGATAAAAATTTCAACATTCACTGGGAACTTTTTGATTTCCAATGCGAATAATTGATAATCTGATAATAATCATCTTCTATAGTTTTGGCGGGCTTATAGGAGGTTATAATAAATCACTTTCTATCGCCACCTGTTTAAATACTAACGAACTAGAGATAAATAAGCTATTTCCCTCGATTCACTCTATATAAATGAAATATAGCACCAAATTACTGTATTAGCCTACATAATAAAATGCATAAGGTATTTTTGAAAAGCAAATAAACTGGATATATAAATTGTATTAGAAAAACATTCGACAAGTAGAACTGACTGACAAGTTTTATTTTAAAATTTCATCCTTCAGTTCTTCAGTATTCAATTCTTATATATAGTATTCGTATTAAATACAAAAATTACAAAAGTTTCTTTTCCACAATTTGTCAAGGGTTTTTTGTTTTGTATGTTTATTTAAACATGCTTCTCTTTCCATCGTTGTATGTATTTGCAAAAGTTTTTCAGTAATTTGTATGCAAATGAAACGTTCATAAAATTCTTCTAAGACAGGCAATTTATTCGTAGCATTAGCAGAATTTCATATTTTTTTTTTTTGTTTCTAGAAAGTCTCTTCCCAATCCTTTTTCACTGCTATAGAATTTTCTTCTCTTCTTGACTAGATCAAATCACTCATAGTTTGACAACTTGCCTCTATTAAAAAGTTTTTATCAATGTTGACATATTTTTCAGCATTTATCTGCATACTAATGTCTTCAAGCTGTCCTATAAATGTCTAAAGTCAATCAATGTCGATATTTCAGAAAATTCTATTACCTATTCAGGTTATCCAATGGTTTCAAATTGAAAACTATTTTTTCCTTTATAAGATTGAAAAAATTATTATTTTCCCATCTTATACAGGAGTTCTTAGCCTACATAATAAAATGCATAAGGTATTTTTGAAAAGCAAATAAACTGGATATATAAATTGTATTAGAAAAACATTCGACAAGTAGAACTGACTGACAAGTTTTATTTTAAAATTTCATCCTTCAGTTCTTCAGTATTCAATTCTTATATATAGTATTCGTATTAAATACAAAAATTACAAAAGTTTCTTTTCCACAATTTGTCAAGGGTTTTTTGTTTTGTATGTTTATTTAAACATGCTTCTCTTTCCATCGTTGTATGTATTTGCAAAAGTTTTTCAGTAATTTGTATGCAAATGAAACGTTCATAAAATTCTTCTAAGACAGGCAATTTATTCGTAGCATTAGCAGAATTTCATATTTTTTTTTTTGTTTCTAGAAAGTCTCTTCCCAATCCTTTTTCACTGCTATAGAATTTTCTTCTCTTCTTGACTAGATCAAATCACTCATAGTTTGACAACTTGCCTCTATTAAAAAGTTTTTATCAATGTTGATATATTCTTCAGCATTTATCTGCATACTAATGTCTTCAAGCTGTCCTATAAATGTCTAAAGTCAATCAATGTCGATATTTCAGAAAATTCTATTACCTATTCAGGTTATCCAATGGTTTCAAATTGAAAACTATTTTTTCCTTTATAAGATTGAAAAAATTATTATTTTCCCATCTTATACAGGAGTTCTTTTATTCAGTGAAATTTTAAAATGCTTTCCGTTTCCACGTTAGACAGTTTCCGCGTTATACAGATATTTTCTTTGCTATTTTTATGGACGTTGTTCAGGAATAAAAATACTTTTTTCCATGTTGAGTAGATTTCCGGCTTGTACAGTGTCCAGTTTAAACAGGTTTTACTGTATTTACATTATATAATTACTTTCCTCATTGATTGAGTGTCGTGAATCCTGATTTATATCACATGTTTTCATTATTTTAATAATAATATGCTGTTTCTTTATCATTGGGGATGAGAATTTTATATGGGGCAGTAAGTCTCTAACCACGTGACTGATATGAAGTTAAACTATGTGAAACGACTTTATTACAACATATAGCATAATATACTGTATTTCATAAATTAAATAATATGTGTTTAAATAATGAATTGTTATTTGATAAAAGCTGATATTTATTGAGTCAGTATTTTTAAACATTTTTAATCAGTATTTTAAATAAATGGTCAGTATTTATAATAAAATATCAATATGTAATATAAGTGGTCAGTATTACACCGATTAATATAAAAATTGCCAGCATTTTAATTAAAATATTTGTAAATATAATAATTTGTCAGTATTTTAAATAGATGGTCAAAATTTATAAAAAATATCAGTATGTAATAAGATTAGCTGTCAGTAAAGGTTACTGCCGTTTTTAATTAGTAATATTTAAATCTACAACAAAATTACTAATGTAAGCCTACTATATAATAATTTATTCTGATTATTGGCTTCTTTAGTGTTTATATGCAAGCATATAATAGGCTTAGTTATACGCTTAAAACATGTCAAACCTTCTCCAGCAGCTAAACAAGTACCTAGAGGAGAGAAACGTTCAAGAGGAAGGCCAAAATTAGCAACCCGTGTTTTTTTAGTTGATTGATTAAATATTTTTTATTTTAATATTGTATTGTAAGTTTCTTTTTATATGTGTTAATACAGTGGACTCTAGATTTTACGAACTCGTACGGACTCCCAAAAAAGTTCGTAAATGGAAATGGCATTAATTAATATTAGGGACTTTTTGAACTGTTTAGTTGGTCCCAAATAGTTCATAAATTAGAGATTCGTCCCTAATAGTTCATAAATTGAATTTTTAAAAACGTGAAGTCCACTCGCATTTAATATTTTTTTGATAATTACTTAAGTAACAAAAATGTATTAAGGAAGCCGAACATCTTCCGCTTAGGTGACAAACTTTTTGGAATGAACTGTACATCTATCGTCAAGAAAAACAGTTCTCAAAGCGACCTTTCTTTTCGGTCGCAGGGAGATCAGCATGAGCCATCTAATACTGCAAGTAATGCGCTCCTAGCCTCTTCATCGCTATGGATTCATTTGATTCCGAGGTTAAACTGCACAACGGTAAACACAGTGCGACATCCGATGCACTTATCGAAGTTCAGAGATATATGGGAGAGGTTCTGCTGCCTCATTCTGCCGATCCACTACAATACTGGGAAAAAACTAAAGAAGGTACCCAAGTCTGTCACTATTGGCAAAAAATATCTCAGTTTGGCTACTTCAGTACCAGCTGAACGAATATTTTCTAACACAGGGCAAATTATAAATAAACAAAGGAATAGACTGTCTGGGAATATTGTTGATAAAATTATTTTTTTGAACACCAATAGTGTGGTTTCTTATTTTTCGTTTATATTATTTCGTTTGTTTTTCACTTCAGTTCCAGTTTTTGAACACCAATAGTGTGTAAGATGGTTTCTTATTTTTCGTTTGTTTTTCACTTTAGTTCGAGTTTTTTGTCAGTAAAATAAAATTATTCTATATACCAAGAGCTGTACACCACGAGGTATTTGTTATTTGTTAATAAATATTGTTAATAATAATAGTTATTTGTTAATAAAAACGAATTACTGGAGTGACCGTGTTTCTTCCGAAATCTAGGCTGTAATCTCTATTTGGGGCCGGAAAATATTTATTCTGGTTATGAATGATGGTAATGCTTCACCTGATGGAGTGTTCAATAACATACGAATCTTATGTTCCAGTTTTTTTGTCAGTAAAAGAAAATTATTCTATATACCAAGAGCTGTATACCACAAGTTATTTGTTATTTGTTAATAAATATTATTAATAATAATTTTATTATGAAAAAAATAATAATTAAATAAAATAATTTTTTTTTATTTTGAGAGCTGAATTTTGAGGCCCCCTTGATTTAGGAGGTCCCAGGCGCGCGCCTTGTGCGCCTATTCGGAAATCCGCCACTGATTGCAGGGTATTTCGATGTGCGAGAATCAGATCAGATTACACAGAAGTACTACATATTACAGAATTATAAATTACAGAAATATATTATATATTACAGAACTAAATATTACATAGAAGTAAAAAACTACATAATACTGTATGTAGTATTTTACATATATGTAGTTATTTAAAAAACTACATATTATGTAGTTTTTTTAAAATAACTACATATATGTAAAATATGTAGTTTTTTAAAAAACAAGAATAAATCTAACAGTCTAAAAATTCGAACAAAAAACCCGAACGTGATCGAGAGTTTTCACTCGCGCTTACCCGTGTTTGGTGTTATTTTTGGACGGAACGGGGCGTTGTACTTTACTGCCAACATGGATGCCATCGTAACATCAATTGCAGCTCTAATTTATAAGATTAACACCATTGACATTTCATCTTCCGAAAGTGATAATAGTTCTGATGACGAAATGGATTTTATATTAATTAAAAATAAATGCTTAGTAAACAAACCGAGAATAAAAAATTATATATGATTACGATTTTAGATTGCATTTCAGATTATCGAAGCATTCCTTCGACTCGCTTATTTTGCAGATATGTTAATGTAAAGGGAAAAAGTATGATTTCGTAAAGGTATGTCGTAGGTTAAGGGAAGTGATTGCATTGGGTTTGGAATGTAAAACCACATCGAAATTCGTTAGAATTATCAAATTAAATTTCAGTAGAAAACGTAAAAAAGTCGATTCATAGCCCCAACTTTGGGGCCATATATCTCGATAACGGGACCTCGGGCCAAAAAATTAGCCTTATTTTTGGACGCAGCATCATCAAATTAGGGGAGAACAATATAATGGGGGTCGAATAGGGCTTAACTTCCTGATTGCGGTTAATGTCTACTCGTACCGCTTGTATTGCAATCTTCTACAATAAAAACGTTATTAAATTTGGGACTATCAAATTAACATTTTATTTAAATAACTTAAAATAATATAATGAAAAATATCTTCTGTCTCATCCGATATATTTTTCTCATTTATCATAAGAACATCTTTCATATCCATTTCTATTTTTTCTTCGATTAAGCCGCAAAATACACATTCGAATATCATGTGCATTTCGTATATATACGAAATGCACAAAATTTCTTTCGGGCTTTATGAGCGCGCCCGTGCACGAGTCTCGGTAAACTCGCGTAATTTTTGGACGTGAGCGTTTGTCATTTTTGGACAAGTTTAGCGAGATCGTACAACTCGGACGTGCACAGAACGAATTTTTAGACACACCCATAATTCTTCGTCTTGAGCATGAAAATATTTTTCGCAAATTCCGCTAGATGGAGGAAACTCGAACTTTCTCGAGTTTTGACGTCATCTGTTCGAGCTGCTCGAACCTTTCAAGTACAACCCTATTCAAAACTCAGAAAAATCTTACAACAATGACATCGAAGTGGAATGACCATATAGTATTTATCATGATCTATAAATATATATATTTATAGATCATGATAAATACTATATGGTCATTCCACTATTGCTTGTACCATGGTCTATAAATATATATATTTATAGACCATGGTACAAGCAATACATGAGCAATATTTATAAATTTTAACAATAGATGGCAGTAAAGTCTATTGAATTTTATTTTAAAAAACATTCTATACTAAAAATATAACAATATAAATATTAAATTTTATTAAAATTATATTTTGAATAAATATATTTTAACTTATTTTATTTACTTCAAAATAAATTTATATAATAGTAAGTCTTATAATCTAACGATGGCGACACTAATCATATTTTACCGTGTTTTTTACCCAGATTTTACCATCGTATTTTACTGATAAGTAATATTAAAAACATGTATAATCAGTTAATGAAATAATTTTATTACATTGAAACTTTGAGATATGGAAATTTTGAAAATATTTGCATAATAATCGAATATTGTAACGTTCAGTATATTACATTTTTTTTTTGTGTACTATTTTCAACTGTAATCCCTATTTGCATCTCTTTACGGGTCCTGGTGAAATAGAGCCCCCAACTCATTGGGTCCCTTAGGCTTTGTCTGCTTTTACTATATGGTAGCTGTTGTTAGATTGTGGACTATATTCTGTGGTTTAATCTCGAAATAAGAATGAAAGATGAAAGTAAGAGGGATATAAGAAAACAAATAAAAGGCTGAAAGGTTCCTACTAAAAGAAAATGAACAGACCACTAAAGGAAAGAAGTGGGAATTGAATCCAGTACTATATTAAAAATACCTTATACAAAAGACAAGAAAAATACAATAAGTTCTTTCAAAGAGACGACAATAAATAATACAAAACAACTTCCATCACGAAAGCTCTGACAATACGCAGGAATGCTACAATACAAAACATATATGAAGAAAAAAATTAATAATTTGAAGTGAATACTTCTGAATCAGTTAAAAATTTTTACAAATACCTTATATATTTTTAGTCTTTAATAAAACATTGAAGGTCATATGGCCAGTTGTAATTATTCAGCAGAACTTCCATTTCCAAGCTCTGCTTCTGTAGCATAAATTATGAACAATCAAAAAATTAAATGGTTTACATCCTAAGAAGAGTCTTGGGAACAGTTACAACTATCGTTTAGGGATTGCAATACCTGTAAACCAGTTTACCAGTTTACCGGTAAATTGCGAATTTTAGTCTCAAATTGTTACCAGTAATTCTACATTGTTTTTACCGGTAATTCAGTAAATTATACGTATACATAACTATAATACACTTTTTTGTACTTATTCGTTAGCCGCGGTCTATTAATGTAAATCACCAATTATGTTTAGCGAATAGAATCCAGTTGGATGAGATCAAAGTTTAGTATAACAGAAATTATATAATAGTAGATGAAACTGAAGACGAAGAACCGGAATCTGTCGAATCAGCTGAAGACGATTCTAAATATTCTGACAACTCCGACGAAGAATACGACGGAGATACTGAATATAATGGCGGGATTTTAAAAGTAATACAGGACGTGGTAACTAGTTCTCAAATAATTCTATACAAAATGTAAATTTGCGTTCTCTCATAAACAAAATATGAAAAGTAGTCAAACCAACAAAAAATGATGATCTATTACAAAAACATGTAAAAGAAGAAATGGGTGAGGAACTTTCCTTAATTCTAGACTGTAAATTGCGATGGAATAGTTTAGTTGCTATGTTGTTTTGCATATTTTACGCCCCTTTCCAATCAGGGAGATTACTAAGAGGAAAGGCCAGTTCCAACTATGGGCTGCATCCACATCCGTGGAGGGGGCCGGATGGTGAAGGACGGGGATCGCCGAGTTGGCCTAGCAACCCGAAAAACTTTTCAGGAGTTGCCAGACCCGGTTAGCGAACCCGGGTCCTCCTGTGTGGCACGACGACAGCGTTACCACTCGGCCATCCCGTCTTGCTTGCTATGTTAGAATGTTTTTCTAAGATTCAAAACTGTGTCAGAAAAGTCTGATAGATTTAAAATTAGATATTAATTTTAACGACAATGACCTTCAATTGTTGTCTAATATAATATTAACATTACAACCAACAAAAGTTGCTGTTGAAACACACTGTTCTGAAAATGTTAATTTATATATTGCTGATGTTACACTAAAATTCATGTTGGACAAATTAATTGATCAGAATACGATGTTGATTAATGAACTTAAGGAGGCCTTGATATATCGTATAAAAGAACGACGAACTATATATTCAGATATTTCGCAACATCTTTTCGATACTGATCTTAATAAGTGTGAAGATGAGGATTATGGAATTTTTAATAAAACATGTAAAACTACAATTAGAAATAAAATCGTGGAATTGATTGAACGCATATATCCGTGCAATAAAAACGATATGCATATTACAGTCAGCCAGGTTGAAACAGAAATAATAAATGTTGCTGATTCTGAAAATTCAGTATGCACAGTTCCTTCGACATCTGTAATTATGTTAGCCATGAAACTTAATTTATTGATCAAAAGAAAACAGAAATACAACATGATAAACCGCTTCTGACACAAAAATAGTCGGCCAGATGGCCGCGTGGTAAAGCTTTGGCTTACCACAGTGGAGGATCCGGGTTCAAATCCGGGTCTCACACCTCCAGTTTTTCAGGAGGGGTCCGGGCTTGGCTCGTTGATCCCATCCTTTTAACCATCTGGTTGACCCCATCATGGGTGTTGGTCAGCCTGTGATGGGTTCTATAAGTGGCCGCCGCCAGATACAGAATATCCCATGAGGATATGGCGGCTTAATCTAACTAACCAACCAACCGACACAAAAATAATAAATATTAATAAAATTGTTAAAAAAGAACTGAAGTATTTTCAACAGGAAAATATAAGGGGGCAATATATTCAAATAATATACGATTCTTTAATAATTATTAAACCAACTAGTATGGAATCTGAAAGAGCTTTTTCTACGGCGGGATTATTTTGTACAAAAATTAGATCACAATTAGGAGACCAAAGTGTGGATCAGTTGTTTCTTACGTACCTATTTTTTAAAACATGTTGACAAATAGATCACATATTTAATTATATATTTTATAATTGTTTTCATTGTGAAAAATTATTCATGTATAAGTATTACTTATAATCTTTGTTATAAAATTATTGAATTCTATTTATATTATGTTTAGAATACAGATTCTTTTCATATAGTACTTTTGCCATACGTAGTGTATATAAGAATCAAAATGTCTTATTATTATTAATTTTTATTTTATATTCATGGTTTAAAAAATTCCCGGTAATTTATGGGTATAAAAATTTTACCGAATTATCGGTAATAGAAAAAGTCGGTAAATTTGCAATCACTACTATCGTTGTCTCTTAAATTAAACCTATAAATATATCAATATGCATTCAAATTATCATGACTAGTTATAATTTCTAACAAATAATAATTAGAACTAAAATATTTATTAGCTAATCTCTCCTTAATAAGAGCTAAGAAAGTAAAAACAATCCTATCAATATATGCAATAACACTATTGCATTTCTGCTGCCATAGTCGGCCGGAAGGTTGCGTGGTAAAGCTGTGGCTTACCACCCTGGAGGATCCGGGTTCAAATCTGGGACCCACACCTCCAGTTTTTCAGGAGGGGTCCGGGGCCGGCCGTTGAACCACATCCTTCCACCATCTGGTTGACTCCATCATGGGTGTTGGCCAGCCTGTGATGGGTTCAAGTGACCACCGCCAGATACAGTATGTCCCTCGTGAGATATAGCGGCTTAACCAACCTAATCTAATTTGCTGCTATAATTTCATAATGGTTTGCCAAATAAGACCTTTAATATAAATAATTAAGACTTTTTCAAACCTATACAACCTGACAGCCGGATGGCCGAGTGAGTGGTAACGCATTGGCGTGCCACGAAGGAGGACCTGGGTTAGTGTCCCGGGTGCGGCATCTCCTGAAAAGTTTTATCGGGATGCTGGGCCAGACCCAGCGATCCCTGCCTTCATCATCCAGCCTCCCTCCATGGGTGTGAGTGCAGCCCTGGTTGGAACTGGCCCCGTCCCTTAGCAATGTCCCTGATTGGAAAGGGGCATAGAAAACCTGTACAGATGAAGCAATCTTGCAGCTTTCTTTGCTAAGAAATCAGCTCTCTCATTTCCATGGACCCTCTCATTTCCTGAATAATTATGAATCCAGTAAAAATCTAGAATAATCTTACCAGGAATTAAACTTAAAGCCATTTTAATTAGATAGATAATATAATGCTTTGACACATTAATATCTATAGCTAATAAAGCAGACCTAAGATCAGAAATTATACTACAGTATAATTATTTGAAACTTTTAAATTATTCAAAATGTATTCTAAACATTTATATATTGCAAAAAGTTCCACTTGGAGTACAGTAACAGCTAGCCTAAAATATCACTGGTAAACAATATTATCATTTTTATAAAGAACTATCCCCGACTTCAATCTATTCTGAGATTTCGAGCCATCTGTGTATATGTTAACACCTGACCTTGAATTTGGAAGCACAAAAATCAACCCCGATATTATTGCTAACAGCCGGATGTGTCGCATGGAAACGCTTCAGCTTTCCACTTTAGAGGACCCGGGTTCGAGTCTCAGGTCCCACTCCTTAGTAGTCCGAGAGAAATTTTCGGGCCCGTGACAAATCTGTGGCCCGGGCCCCACTTAAAAAAGTACATCACTTTGGTTTAATAAAGAAGTCATATAAAACATTAAACATTTAAAAAAAGTGTACAATAAATTCAAAATTCGATACATTACGTATAAAATACAAAAG
Organism: Olivierus martensii; assembly: GCA_000484575.1. Taxonomy (NCBI): domain Eukaryota; kingdom Metazoa; phylum Arthropoda; class Arachnida; order Scorpiones; family Buthidae; genus Olivierus; species Olivierus martensii. The sequence goes on along the minus strand of AYEL01068816.1, from coordinate 10,530 downwards.
ACAAACAATTCTCACTACAAAATAAAACATTAAATAAAAAGAGAATTTTTAAATTTTTTCATCAAAGGTTTTAAATTTTTTGGCCTCCTCTGAGATCAAGTCAAAAATTTTAAAAACTTTTGATGAAGGATGAATAAAAATTTTAAAAGCTTCGTCTATCAAAATACTATTATATATAAAATAGTTTATTTTGGCACAACTGCTTTGGGTGGTAGACAGTATGATCTTGTCGCGGCCTGCGAACTATCGGACATGTTATGTGGCACGTCGAGCCCGTGAGAAAACTCTCGAATTTCACTCCCTCTCGGCCGCCCTGCTCCTTGGAAATATATATATTTTTTTTGCATATTTTACGTCCCCTTTCCAATCAGGGAGTTCCAATTAGTAGACGGGGCCAGTTCCAATCACAGGCTGCACCCACACCCGTGGAGGGGGGCCGGATGGTGAAGGACGGGGATCACCGGGCCGGGCCCAGCACCCCGAAAAAAATCCGAAACCAGACTCGGGACGCGAACCCGGGTCCTCCAGCGTGGTACGCCAACGCGTTACCACTCGGCCATCCGGCCGCCCTTGGAAATATTTATCATGCAATCTGAGCTGGCCCATCGATCCCTGTCTCCCACAATCCGGCTGAATCCTTCATTCTGGAGGTCCCGGATTCAACTCTCGGGTCTCACCCTTTGAAAATGTTTATCATGGGGTCTGGGTCCGGCCCTCGATCCCCGTACTCCACAATCCGGCTCCTCTATAGGTATTGAAGTATTCGCTTGAAAGCCCTTCCACAGGTGCCCTCCGAAGGATGGGCAGTATGTGGAAGGGCTTATTTTGCCCGCCATTTAACACTCTTACTGAATAGAAAGTGACGTCATTTGTTGACCAAATAATATCTAGATAAAGTAAATCAATATAGAAAGATAAGCCCACATCATATTTGGCAATAACGTTATCCAAAAGACACATCTCTGCCATTATAACAGCTATTAGATTCCCAGAACCACAAAGAGATCCAAATAGTTTTTATCACCAAACGAAACATAATCGAACCAAAATCATTGTTAGCACTCTATTAACCATTATTGGTTAATGAATGATTAATAATAATTATGTTGATATTGGTTAATGAATGATTAATAATAATTATGTTACATAATGACATTATTACATAATGTCATTATGTAAATAATAATGACATTATTATTGTTATCATTCTTATTGCATAATGTTTTCGATTTTACTACAAAAAAAGTATAATAAAATATCCAAAGGGCAAAATATTACTCTAGGCTTCTTTATTATATGTGAGTTTTTAAAAATTTTAATTTTTATTTATTTATATTTATTTATGCGCAAAGAAATTGTGTGTTTGTGTAGTAAATTTGAGTATATTATTGTTCTTTGTTCGATAAAACACGTACAGTTCGTCTATTTAAAAAGGGACATTGTTTCCATCAATAGTTTGTTATAAAGAAAATTTTGCATGCAGCTTTTCAGCGGGAGATCGAGCAAGTTCCCATCACATGCGAACTATAAATACAATATCAAAGAGATGAATTATGAGATCAATAATAGCTTAATTCTAGCGAAACTTTCTGAATAGCAGTTAGAAATAAATTCTGGATGCTTCAAGCGAAAAGAAATAATTGTTCTACATGATCGTTCACCGGTAGAATAATTAAAGATGCATTCATTATTCCTCAAATGTATATCGCATATCTTAAAGATTTATCTGAATAATTCCAGCATCCATATAGATTATTCTCTTCTATATTTATTTGAGAAAAAAAAAATCAGTTTATTTTCTTTTTAAATTTATTTTACTCGACGAGCGGGAGAAATAAGCCCATTTAAAAGTGGTTTTCATTTAATACAATCTATTAATCAATTCTTTTAAACTTATATAGCAAAACTTATAGTTATATAGTGAAACTTAACCAGCTAATTTAAGTACAGAAATAATTATTTTCGTAATAATGGATTATATCTGGCACATTTGTTTTGTATCCAAATGATACACAACTGTGAAATCTGCTAAAAATAAAAAATAAACTGGAGAAGGAAATTATTGTTCTAACATGCAGTACTTTATTAGAGAACAAATAAAATTTTCTTTATTTGCAAATACAGAGAATCATTGTTAATGATTCTCTGTATTTGCAATACGTACCAGTTTCGGGTGATCGTGATCTTATTACTTTTTAGAGAACTCTACTGTAGAAATATTTACTATTTTTATATATTTTTTGCTTTTTTCTAACTGATATTGTGTATTTGAATCAGATATCACTTATTCTTCATCGTCGAACATTTCTCTTTCATCTTGAAATTGTTTTCCTTGCGTAGAGAATCACATTTCCATTTATTATATCTTATAATTTATTAATTTATGAAAAATATCTGCAATTTCCTTCTGTTTTTAGCGTTAGTCATAAGATCGATTAAACAACTGGTCGTAGCTGCACTAAATTGTTAGGCGTATTTTACACTACGAAAACGCAAGCTTCAGTCTTCTTTTAGACATTTAGTTTTATTTGTTTTCAATACAAACGTGCCCTATTGAAATGAATGAGCTAAGTTCTTCAGAATATAAACTATAGCATCATTTTAAAAATTAAAAGAAGAATAAGAGAATTTTTGTAAAAACTGTTTCGTTATTTTTATGAAATATAGTATCTCACATTTTCCAAAATCATTATATAACTTACATTTTGAAGAATTTTGTGTTTAACCAGTTTGTCAACGGAAAGAGAAAAACAATTGCAATAACTTTGTATTTAACATTAAACTAGCTTTGTTCAACAAATGTTGACTGTGCATATCTTTGAACTATCCGCAACAGTTGGCTTCTTCGCTTTCACCATTATAGTGTATTTCGCAGAAAAAGCATTTCAAACACAACGCTTTCGGCAAGTGGATGAAGAACATCAGATAAATGTAGAGTTGAAACGTCATAAAATTCTTCGGGACATCCACACATTTCTTAGAGCACGTGGTCAAGACAAGAACAATGTCAAACTTTCGCTTTCTTCTTCTGATTCACGATACTTCTCGATAACGCTTTCTACTAGTAATCGCTTTTCTAACATTAATCGCGTGATAAATTGTTTAGAACGCGACAATCACAATTTAAGTGATGAGAACCAGTGGCGCCGAGATGGGGGAAGAGGAGACAAATTCCCCGGGTCCGTAGAAGATGAGGGACCCGGCCGCTTCCTAACAATAAGAATTTTTTCTACTTTTTTAAATTAAGTAACTGAGCATTACAAGATATATAGAATTAAAATTGTATTATAAAAATCTAAGGTAAAGAAAAACCTTTGTATTCTAAACAGTTAAAATAAGAATTATTTATGATAATTAGACATAAACATTTCATTTAAACAGAGAAGGAATTGACAGACCGACAGGATCCACAATAGATTTTTTAGAGAAATGGGATATATAGTAAAACCCCGTTTAACGTGGGGAATACGTTCCAAGGAAACAAAGCGCTAAATGAAACAGTATTAAACGAGGTTATTTTAACACGTAAATATTGAGGATAGGTGTATTTAGTTGTGCTTATATTTTCTCTCGTTTTACAATAAAAAAAAGTTCTGGTCAGACAAAGATCAGTTAACCAATAAAAAATACCTACTAAAAATATTTCTTCAATTTTATTATTTATACTGACCATTTTTTTCTTATATATATACTTATATTGAATATTTAGTTGTGCTTATATTTTCTCTCGTTTTACAATAAAAAAGTTCTGGTCAGACAAAGATATTAACCAATAAAAAATACCTACTAAAATTATTTCTTCAATTTTATTATTTATACTGACCAAAAATAAAAATTATGCTGACTAAATAAACAAAATTGTACTGACAAAATGCAATTTTATACTGACATTTAATTATTTGTACCGACCAAAATATCCATATATACTGACCATTTATTTTACAAAATACCATTAATTAATAAAAATACTGACCAAATAAATAGAAATGTTTAATAAATAGTAATTCATCATTTATGCTTCTCCTGTTCAACATCGTATCCGTCACGTGATTAGTCTTAACTATTGCTTATAACAATTATGGCCCTCGAGTTCGTTATTATTATAATGAACCCGAGGGCCATAGCTGTTTTACAAGAGATATGGAGAGCCGCAGTTATAAAAAAGGAGGAGTTAAATAAATAGTAATTCATCATTTATGCTTCTCCTGTTCAACATCGTATCCGTCACGTCATTAGTCTTAACTATTGCTTATAACAATTATGGCCCTCGAGCCCAGTAAAATGGCTATGGCCCTCGAGTTCATTATTATTATAATGAACCCGAGGGCCATAGCTGTTTTACTAGAGATATGGAGAGCCGCAGTTATAAAAAAGGATAATGAACCCGAGGGCTGCAGCCGTGTTTACTAGAGATACGGAGGGCCGCAGTTATAAAAAAGGGGGTGGGACTTTGGTACTTGATACGCTATTGTCTCAACAAACGGAACGCATAAATATAACGCTTTGTGGAAACCAATTTTATTTCCAGATTAGCAAACCTTATTATAAAATTATATTTACCAGCTTGCATCCAATAAACATGTTAACAAAAAGTTATAAAATATACAGTTAAAAAATATAAAAAAGTATGTATGTACCTATTTACATGTGATAAATGAGGGCGGGCAGAAGCATTTACAAGCGCTGGATATTTACATCCGTTCCTGTTGTAGCTATCCGCAGAATATGTAAAAGAGAAGAATTTCCAAGGCAGGTTCCGAATCGATTCTTAACTATCTTCATATTAGAAAACGCACCTTTACACAAATAATTACTACCAAACATTGATATTACTTTCCGACCAAAATCACAAAAGTTACGAAAACGTTCTTTAAACCAAGCAGTTTACCCATGTGATTGGTTATAAAAAAGTCTTTTTTTACCACTACTAATATACAGTGGTGCTGGAAGAATTTCCAAGGCAGGTTCCGAATCGATTCTTAACTATCTTCATGTTAGAAAACGCACCTTCACACAAATAACTACTACCAAACATTGATATTACTCTCCGACCAAAATCACAAAAGTTACGAAAACGTTCGTTAAACCAAGCAGTTTACCCATGTGATTTGTTATAAAAAAAGTCATTTTTCCACCACTACTAATATACAGTGGTGCCTGGTAATTCGACACTAATCCGTCGCCGAAGTAATGTCGAATTGCGGGACAATATTTCCCATTTAAGCCTATGGAAAAGAGATTAATTCGTTATCGGGCCCATTCCCACTTCCCTAACGGGTGAGGTGAGAGAGATACACTATAGTATTTACTTTATTAAAATTTTTTTACTATTGTATAACACACTAAATAACAAAATACACTATTTTATACACAAGATGAAAGGCAATATCTTTGTGCGGCTGAAAATCAATTTGGAAATGCCAAATTTCCTATGAAACTAACATAAATAATTTTGCACAATTTATTAGCCCTTGGATATTGAAATGAAGTCTTCCAGCAAGCACCCTAGCACCCAAAATCTTCTCTCTCTGTTGCAAAACGTTGCCATAGTTGTCCTAGGAACGATATACTCTTGAGTTACATCTTAATTGTTCTACCGTTCTACACATTATCTACAATGTTTTTTTTGTTTCTATAATTGTTCTACCTTTCTGCACTTTATCTACAATTTTTTTTCATCTCTGTCTCAATCAAATGTTCTTCTTTTCGGAATTATTCCTCTGGTCAGTTCTCTTTGAACCAATCCTTACATTTCACCTTTTCGGAATTATTTCTCTGGTCAGTTCTCTTTGAACCCATCTTTACTTTTCACACAAAAAATTACAATAATTACAATTTTTTTACTTTCTGAAAAATTTAGAATTAAAAATTAACACAAACAACACGGTCGGAATTATTTCTCTGGTCAGTTCTCTTTGAACCCATCTTTACTTTTCACACAAAAAATAACAATAATTACAATTTTTTTACTTTCTGAAAAATTTAGAATTGGAAATTAACACAAACAACACGGCAAACACCAAAGTGCCCAAAAAGAACTGAAAATAGAAATGACATCACACAGTTCCATGAACGCGCATGCGCCAATCCACGAAACTCAAATGTCGAATTGCGAGGCACCACTGTATTCGGTTTAATATGAAACCAGTTAAATCATATTGCTTTCAAAGAATCAACCCCTATTATGATTAGAGGTCGATATAGATAGTACTATATTAAGTATAGTATTATGGTACGATTAAAAGACTAATAAATTAGTAACAAAATAGTAATTTATTAGAAGATTTAAAAGATCTTTTAATAGTACATATTACTATACTTAATATAGTACTATCTATATCGACCTCTAATCTTAATAGGGGTTGGTTCTTTTTTTTTCTTTGACAACTGTTTCTAACAATAATTTTTCAAATCCTTAAATATTGTTTTATTAATCACTTAGTTTCATTTTACATAGTCTTGCTATATAAAACTCCCATCTGGTAACTCTAAATATTTTTTGAATCAGAAATTAATTTTTTTTATGTAACAATAATTTTTCAAATCCTTAAATATTGTTTTATTAATCACTTAGTTTCATTTTACACAGTCTTGCTATATAAAACTGCCATCTGGTAACTCCAAATATTTTTTGAATCAGAAATTAATCTTTTAATCGTTGGTGTAGAAGGAATTTTCTACAGATGTGCTAGTGTCTTTTTGAAATGTTGAAAACATTTCACGATCCACAATTCTCAATAGCTTATTGTCTTTATTCACTATAAATATAAGAATTTGATTTATTTATTTTCTGCTAATCTAGCTGATTTGAACTCTTCAATGCTCCTAAACACCTCAGAAATTTTTACTTTGTTTTGCTGCGAGAGGTTGTGACAATGATGTTTCATCGGTGTCTCGATAACATTTTTTTTCCTTTCGCAATTCTTTCCCAAAAACTTGTCCGAAAACTTGTTGACATTTGCTTTCGAAATGACACCTTAAATTCGTGGTATTACCAATAATTTTCAGTTCTTTTGAACAATATATACAAGTTGCATAATACTTTTATTTTTAGCAAAATGTTGCCACAAAAAGCTTTTTGGAGGCATACTTACTGAACCAGAAAGATATAAACAATTCGAAACGCTTTCGGTTTCTTTTTTATTTCAAATATTAATTAAATGACGATAATAAAGTGTCTCATGTAAAAACCTAGGTACTAAATCAATATTACCAGATGCATTGCTCGATTTTCCTAATGCAAAATTAAAAAATTAAGTAAAATCATCAACAATTATAAAAAATTCCGTTTATAAAAATATTACGTAATATTACTTAATAAAAGTCAATTTTATTACATGAACAGAAATGATATAGAATATTGATACCAAAAATCGATATTCATGAAACATCGATCTCTAAACATCGATGTTTAAAACATCGAATATTGATATCAAAACAACGATATTTTTAAAATATCGATGTTCAATGTTCATCACTACTACTAAGTGTTACAAGATGAATTTTTATTAATTTTTATACAAAATAAGAGAATTATATAGGATTGTTGACAATAAAATTTAATATTAAAAGCAAATACAGTGAAACCCCGATTTTGAAACTTTTCGGGGACCGGCCCGAAAAGTCGAACGAGCCGGGAAAACGCACGAAACGGGAAACTCTGATGACGTCATAATAAAAAAAAGTTCGTTGAAATGTTACAAAAAATACTGTAATAGAATGCAAAAATAACATTGAATTCTTTAAACTTTATGTCAGATAAATAACAGTGCACGTTATATATCGAGAAGCACGGAGTATTTTTAAATAGCGAATAATTTTGGGTGAATACAGTAATTTAAAAATTAAAAGTACGCTATACTTAATAAATCGATCATCATTAACTTAAATTTCATACAACTTGACAATATTTATACGAGAATAAATATTTATTTAATGTAAATAACGTAGTAAAAAACTTACAATGTACTGTAAAAACTTTTATGATTCTAACTTTATTTACATACGCTATCTACATTTTCGAAAAAAAATTTATTATTTTTCTTTTTTTAATTTTTTATTTAACTAAATTTCTTTTTTTACAACATCGAAACTAACCAGGTGGCATTCATAATTACAGTATACATTTTTAATTTTCTTATTTTAATGGATGATGAAATTTTAAATACGATTGTCGTTCCCTCGTTCCTACTTTATTTAGGCTATCTCCGAAATTACAAGTTAAGTTTTCTCATATTGCTGTCAAAAGTAAATTTACAGTTCTATTTCGAATACTGTTTATAAATAATTAATTTTTAACTACAAAACAAAAGTGAAAAACCAAAAATGGAATGACATTTCCGTAAAATTTTTGGATGTAGGAAGCGGGAAAAGTTATATAATTAAAACGTAGGAAGAGGGTAAGTTTTACATTGCAAGTATAGGAAAATGTTCGGACTTCCGAAAATAGACGTTTAAAGCGGGAAAGTCGTACGATACGGGAACGCACGAGCGGGGATTCACTGTATAAATAAATTAATAAATATATTTATGTATCAAGAAAAATTGGAAGTGCTGCAATTTCGCAGTGCCTACATGAGCCGCCCCTGAATACAACCACACCTATAACTTAAATGTAGATTAATAGAACACATTGGTCTATTGCACGACTACACCGACTCGAATAAAGAAATGGAAAGAACCGAGTGATCGATTTATCTATTTTGATTAATTTTTAAGTTTATTTTATTAAAAGAAATTCTACATTAAAGTTTTTATAGAAAACTAAATTATTCAAATAAATTTTTATTATTAAAATTTTGATATTCTCATAAAACTAATTCACTTGAATAAAGTATGTAGATATATATACTTACTAAGAACAATTTTCCGAAATTCTTCAAGTTCTTTTTCATTCCAAGAGAATTCTTTGTGTACTTCATTGATTCCCACTTCGTAATTACATGTAAGCTTATTCATTCTACTTTGCTAATTTCGTTAAATTTATAAAAATATTATTTCCAGGATGAATATTAAAACTGTGATTTTCTTATAAGAAATTCAGAAATAAGAGTGAATACATAATGCTGGGAGATTTAACACTACATATTAAATGATTCCATTATGTATAACGAAATATGTGACATTGAATTGATTTAACAATGTTTCTCTGATATATTTTATCACTAAAACTATATTTGATCTATTAATTTTGAAGCATGATATTGGTTGTTGATTATCGAAATAACTGATAAACCAGTCGTCATATTTAATAAAAAGTAATCTAACTTTATATCTTTAAAATATGACGTAGCCTAAATAAGAAAAAAATTATCCTCATGATTCAGATTAAAGTCTACAGAAATTTTTCTAAGAAATGTATACAGTATAAAGATAAATATTATGTATATACAATATACATGTACTATATGATAAAGATAAATATTTTTGAGTTTTATAAATAATTATTTAAAAACTTTAATAATGTTCATGATTACACTAATGATAATATAATATCAATTATACTTCAAAATATGCATTTTACAAAAAATGTGGTCAAACTATTCATCACACTTTTTCTCAGATGGGTTAATAATGAAAATTACACAAATAAATGTAATGTAATCAGAGAAACTCCAAAAGCTAGTAATATATATTGAAGGACAAAATTTAAGATACAAACACAGAGATTAACATAAATCTAAAAAAAAAACTTAAAATGAATTTAATAAAATTTCATGAGTGAACATTTGTAGGGCACAATCGAAAACATCTTTGATTCTTTGGTTGTGACAGTTTTTTCACTGTGTTAACATACAGAGATTTTTCAGTTGATATTTTCTATAGCTCTGCTTAGTCAATTTTCAAAATCTTAATAGGGATTGGTTCTTTTTTCTTCGACAACTGTTTCTAAAAATAATTTTTCAGATCCTTAAATATTGTTTTATTAATCATATAGTTTCGTTTTACATAGCCTCGCTATATAAAACTACCATCTGGCAACTCCAAATATTTTTTGAGTTTTTTCACAACGGAAAAACTCAAAAATTCTTGAAGTTGAAAACCTAGTTTGATATCATTTTGTGAACTTCTTCATAAGGTGTTTCGAAATATTTTTGTTTTCATGCTGAGATCAAAAGTTTTATGTTTAATTTTAGTATTAGTCAATAAGCTTCCACCGTATTTGTTTTCTTATTTTGATAAGATATACAATTCTGATAAATTCAAACATCCACGAAATAGTTTAATGAATTTCAGAGTCGACTTATAATGATAAATCAGAAATTTGGATATTTCAATTTACTAAGTTTGAACAAATACTAAAGGAAAAACTTAATCAAGGCAGAAATTTTAAAACTGAAGTTAAGAAAACAATAGTAGATTAATTAAGGAACATTAAAGATTGGTTCTCACTAGCGCGGTTTCAGCGCTGAAAACCGCCTTCTGACGTCATTTCACGCGGTCAGAGAGCGGTTTGGGGCGAGGATTTTCGGCGGCGCGGCAGTTCGAATCAAAGTAGCTTCTACTTCACCGGTGTGAAGTTGGCCCCCC